>JBBPDA010075896.1:0-12480 GCA_037974385.1 Arnoldichthys spilopterus | reverse complement strand
TTTGGTCTTCAATAAATTTCTTAATTCAGAGCTGACCACTCTCGTCTTTTCCCGAACTACAAGATCCATCTTCAACACTGCTTGGAAACCTTCCCCAGGGATTGATGAAGTTTTAATCTATCTATCTATCATACACTCTCTCTCTCTCACACACACTCTCTCGCTCTCTCTCGCTCTCTCTCCTGTACATTTGCTCTGTTGTAACCGCCCCCCCCCCATCCCCCCACTCCTGACTCCCGCCTACCAGACAGTTCGTCACCAGCAGCGGCTCCACATGCAGTGCGCTGATTGGCTGCAGAGGCCGCAGATTCCTGAGCTCCGCTGAGCGCGGGAAGGACGGAAGTAGCCGCTGGAGTCTGTGAACAGCAGTGAGAGGAGGCGACGGGACGCGGACACAGCTCAGCGCTTTACACGGTGAGACCTTCACTAACTGACTGTTCATCACCGAGCTGCTGAGGTAGAGGACACACACACACACACACACACATACTGTAGTCGAGAAGTTTTTGATTCGAAGAAAACCGGAAATACTCGGGCTTTGATTTTAGAAGATCCGGCGGTTTACTGAATCAGTTCAACAGCGCCGCCCAACCCTGCAGAGTAGTTTCCCTCCCCCTGGGGGGAAGCTCGCGGGCCCGACATCATTAGCATACAGCTTAATCACACACATCTGGAATTTTAGGCTCTTTCTCTGCTTGGGGGAAGGGGGCTCCCCCGAGGCTAGTTCTCGTATTGCTGTGCTGGGCCCCCCTGTTGACCCCAGGGCCATTTTCTGTGTTCGTCGATTCTGAGGGTCTTTGTCTCACGCACACACATGCACAGATAAAAGTGCATGACTAAGTTTATTCTCAATATAAGCATAACGTGCAATCAAACATTTCTTTTACACTCTCTCTCACTCTTTCCTGCTTTCTCTCTCTCTCTCTCCCTTTCCCTCTCTCTCTCCCCTTCCCTCTCTTTCTCTCTCGCTTTCACTCTATCTCTCTTTCTCGCTTTCACTCTATCTCTCTCTCTCTCGCTTTCACTCTCTCTCTCTCTCTCGCGCTTTCTCTCTCTCTCTCTCTCTCTCTCTCTCCCCCTTTCCCTCTCTCTCTCTCTCCCCTTCCCTCTCTTTCTCTCTCGCTTTATTCTATCTCTCTTTCTCACTTTCACTCTATCTCTCTCTCTCTCGCTCACTCTATCTCTCTCTCTCTCGCTTTCTCTCTATGTCTCTCTCTCGCTTTCACTCTATCTCTCTCTCACTCATTTTCATTCTATCACACTCTCTCTCTCTCTTGCTTTCTCTCTTTATCTCGCTCTCTCTCTCTTACTCGCTGGCTTTCTCTTGCTCTCTCACTTTCTCTCTCGCTCTCACTTTCTCTCTCGCTCTTTCTCTCTCGCTTTCACTCTCTCGCTTTCACTCTCTCTCTCTCTCTCTCTCTCTCTCTCTATTGCTTCCACTCTCTTTCTCTCTCTCTCGCTTTCACTCTCTCTTTCTCGTTGGTAGGCTGGACAATCGTTGGTAGGCTGGACAATTCTTAGTAGGCTGGAATAATGTAATGTATAGGAGGAGTCTAGGAGACGACGACTGCTGGAATCCTCAGTAAAGTAATTTTGCTTCATTTCTCTGACTTCGTTTGGTCTTTGAGTTAGACAAAAGTTTTTTGGCTCGGCTCACACTCCAGTTCTCCACAACACTAACCACTCCATTTCGGCCATCTCCTGTAGCCAGGTACTCGAAACAGGATGCCAAGTGCAACCTGTTTACATGTAAAAGGCTTAAAGTAAACAGCTGCTTCGCCTCATTTATGGTCCTTAAATGTTGTACAGTTACATTTATTCATGTGTCTGACGCTTTTACCCAAAGCGACTTCCAGGACAGACAAAACAATCAAGCATTTGCATTGCCTAGAGTAATACTGAGGTGGTGCTACACGGAGACCAACGCATTGCTCGTAGTTATAAAATAAATAACAGATGTAATTACTGTTATACATACATACATACAAGTGCTTATACAACTACAGAGAGCAACTACTGCAATGAATAAACACGCCAAGATCTTAAACTACCACCGAGAGGAACTTCGATACATACATACGCCAAGTTCTTATACTACTACAGAGAGCAACTACAATAACTACATGCATATGCCAGGTGTTTACACTAACTACAGAGAGCAACTACAGCAATAGATACATGTGCCAGGTGCCCACAAAAACTACTACAGTAGAACAATTGTGCTTACACTACCTACAGAGAGCTACTACAGCAACAGTTGTTTTAAAATAATAACCTTAACGTCTGTGCTGTTTGCTCCTTGCTCTGCTTGTCACATACCGTTCTTATCGTCCTGAAAAGCTTTGATCTGGTCCGTTAGCATAGTAGACCCAGCTCGCCTGCAGTAGCGCTGTGGCCTTTCCCAAAAATCACTCCAGTTATTCATGTAGTCCATTCACACATCATGTGTTAAGCCAACGATTGTTGTAGAGGCACCGTAATGAAGACGTATAATGTCTTGCACAGTCACTTGTATGGTAAGCTTTGCAGGTGCAGTTAGGCTCGAAGGATTTTGGGTGCAGGAGTTGCATGCGTCCCTCTGTATTAGCCCCAGGTTTCTTGCGATGGTGGTAGATCACGTAGTTTGTTGTTTCGAAGGGACAAAAAGATAAATGTATTAAATACAGCTCCACACCGCAGGCTTTCAAGAGTAAAACCGTTTGACAGAGGATGACTAAACTAATGAATTGTTTAATCTAATCTAAGTTGACATTCTGTTTTGATTGCTGACTTGGTGTCCTCTGCTTCTTGTGACACTTCAGATAATTCAGAAAGTCGTCAGATATGACCTTTATTTAAGATATGACCTTCAGTTCAGTGACATTAAATCACATCATGACTTTATTTACAGAAAGGTTTTGAGACAACATAATTTCTTTGTCTGCTTTTCCATCACATATTTGAAGTAGGTCACTGCCCGATAACTGCATTTCATTTATTTTAACCCCTTTTCTCTGTCTCCATAATTACCTCTGATCCTCTTCTTCTCATTTTTAGTGTGTCATTCTTTGTTAATCCTCTTCTGAGTTTGCTTTCCCTTTGTGTATGAACTGATTGTAGGTTTATGAAAGTTGTTCTATAAATGTACATAATAATAATTATACTGTAAAGAATAACTGTAAGGAATAGCATGGGCTCAAATCTAAAAACAACCTAAAATCCAAGTTGAAAAAACAAGTCATTACATTTGAAAGAATGTAATTATGATTACGTCTCATCTCTGTGTGTAAAATCTCTTTTAAAACAGAACCTAATTGAGCGTTTAGCACTGTGCATTTTGACATTGGTGTTTAAACTTGTTTTCTTTTCCATATAGGAACAACAATCTGTTGCAAGTCCTGTTACCAGCATCCACATTCAAACAGGCTCCTAATTTAGTGGTGCATCCATTTGAAGAAATGCGATCAGGAAGAAAATCTGTGAATTCAAAAGAGACTAAATGTAGTAATATTGTGTCCAAAAGGCCTAGTGTTCAGAAAACCTCCACTGCTACCCTCCACACCAAGACATCTCCTAGAGAAGCGCCTAAAGAAATAAGCAATGGACGTTATCGCTGTTCACATTGTGGGAAGTGTTTTAAGGAAAGTGGTGCTCTCAAAAAACATCAGAGATATTACACTAGAGAGAAATCGTATCACTGCTCAGAGTGTGGGAAGAGTTTTAATCATCAGAGTATTCTCCAAACACACCAGCGCATTCACACTGGAGAGAAACCGTATCACTGCTCAGACTGTGGGAAGAGTTTTATTCAACAGAGTATTCTCCAAAGACACCAGCGTATTCACACTGGAGAGAAACCCTTTCACTGCAAAGACTGTGGGAAGAGTTTTATTCAACAGAGTATTCTCCAAAGACACCAGCGTATTCACACTGGAGAGAAACCCTTTCACTGCAAAGACTGTGGGAAGAGTTTTACTTTACAGAGTCATCTCCAATCACACCAACGCATTCACACTGGCTTGAAACCGTATTACTGCTCAGTTTGTGGGAAGTATTTTACTCAACAGGGTCAATTTAAAATACACCAGCGCATTCACACTGGAGAAAAACCGTATCAGTGCTCAGACTGTGGACAGAGTTTTACTACATTGGGTAATCTCAAAAAACACCAGAGCATTCACACTGGAGAGAAACCATACCAGTGCTCAGATTGTGGGAAGTGTTTTAGTCGACAGAGTCATCTCCAATTACACCAGCACATTCACACTGGAGAGAAGCCGCATCAGTGCTCAGATTGTGGGAAGAGTTTTGCTGTACTCTATTGTCTCCAAATACACCAGCGTATTCACACTGGAGAGAAACCGTATCAGTGTTCAGAGTGCGGGAAGAGTTTTGCTGTACTCCATTGTCTCAAAACACACAAGCGCTTTCACACTGGAGAGAAACCGTATCACTGCTTTGAGTGTGGGAAGAGTTTTACTACACAGAGTAATCTCCAATCACACCAGCGCATTCACACTGGAGAGAAACCGCATCAGTGCTCAGAGTGTGGGAAGTGTTTTACTGATTTGAGTAGTCTCAAAAGACACCAACGTATTCACACTGGAGAGAAACCGCATCAGTGCTCAGAGTGTGGGAAGTGTTTTACTGATTTGAGTGGTCTCAAAAAACACCAATGTATTCAAACTGGAGAGAATCCGCATCAGTGCTCAGAGTGTGGGAGGAGTTTTAAGAAAAGTATTTCGCTCAAAAATCATCAGAGGAGTCACACTCCTAAAAATGAATAGTTTTGACCTCCATCCCTGTAGGAGCAGTGGGCAGTGCTCGGGGACTGTACCTTGCTCATATGTACCTCAGTGGTACTTGTATCACTCTGGGATTTGAACCAGTGACCTTCAGATCACCGGCACCACTGTGTCAACTCAAAACAGTACATTTTTAGGTCATTGCATGCATTGCAGTTATTCATGTAAATAGTTGTTTAATGTTTTATACGTAATGTTTTAGATAACTACTTTAAAACTTTATTAATCCCTTGGGAAGGTTAGTTTTTAAAGTAAGTTTTAAACTCATGAATGCTTTGGTGAAAATTACTGGACAGGTTTATGCTAGACAGTAATTTGAGGATGAATTTAGATTTTGCCACAATTTTGTAAAAAGAAAAAAGAAAAAAAGTGGCACTATAAATGCTAAATGTCTTGGTATCTGTGCGTAAGATTGAGCTAAAATTTGGCATGCTGCTTCTTTAAGACAAATTACCTGTGGAAATGCAAGGGCCAAATGATGGCTCTAAATTTATTGGCTGCCATTAGCAAATCAGATTTCAGTGACCATTTGACAGGCTTAACATTGACCATTGATCATTATAAAATTTAAATGGTATGTTCTTGCAGGCAGTGTGTAATGACCAGGCCTCTAGGGTGCTATTTATGACCAATAATATAAATCCATTATTTCTTATTGTTAGTTCTGGTTGAACACAAGAAATTGTATCTATATGTCACTACTGTGGCCTTAACTTCATTCTTTTACATGTGTTGTTTAAAAATGCTTGGCATTTCCTCATTGGTCGGTTGTTTGAAAAGAGCACTTTTTGAACTAGTCTCTGGACTTTGACGCTGGAGGTAAATAATTATCTAAATGTCGACCTTTTCATTGTTTTGTGCTGCAGTATGATAAATCAGTTCACACCAAGTCTAATCAAGCTGTATTGCTAAAACACAATCAAGCATTGTTAGGTTGAATGATACTTGACCAGGTTTCTTTAGAATAGCATTTTAACAAAGTACCGAATTTGTTTTGAATTAGCAATGCATAAATGCTAACATGCTAATGATAATTAGATTTTTTTACCTGACCAAATGTCATTTTATGCAAAAAAGCATCTTTAGGAATAATCAGAAACATGTCAGACCAGTACAGACTGTATAACTGGAAGTGACTGTGGTACAAATTGTGCATGATGCACCCATAACAGTCAAAACCAGGATTTCAGCTTGATATGTTGAAAAATAAGTTTTCTAGCAGCCAGTCTACTTTCAGACAGAATGAGAGAGGGGTTAAAAAGGCCAAAAAGTGTAGAATGTTTAGCGTAGAAAAGTGTTCAGCTCTGACAGCTAAACAGCTTCACAATTCGAGTCAGAAACTTGCTCCATTTGGTTCATATGCTGCATGTTGTACAAGAGTCAAAAGGTCTGAATGTACTGATTTACTGAGTACATATCACTTAAAAAAAGATTTAGGAGTTTTCATGAAGTCTCACTTCCATGAATCATCACTGCTCTCTGTAGGAAAGGCCAACTGGTGTATTAGTCCTCAACTGGTCAGTTCATAGTTTTGCTTCATGTGAAAAACTAATTTTGAAAAATATTTGTAATTATTTTTGTCTGGTTCTCTGCATGAATGTATTTAGAAGAGCCAGGTTTAATTATCTAATGCATTTTGACAGTTTATAAGCAGTATAAGTACTAATGCATAATGAGCTGTTCTTGAATGGAATCAATGGAAATCTGTGAAGTTTATTTCACATCATTATTAAAAGCCGATGCTAAACAGTTATGACCTTTTATTTCTATATTCTAGTTGAAGCCAATAGATCGAAGGCACATTACTCTTCTATTAACATTTAAATATATTCATATATAAGATTTTTTAGAAGTTTTACTGCTCAACATCATTGTATTTTGTAAATGTGGAAGTGTAGAATTTAAAGGGGGCAGTGTGTCCCCTGGTTCAAAAATGGTCAGTTTACCCGTTTCCTCCGCAAAGTGTCCGCAAAGTCACACAAATGTGAGAATAAATGACAGAGGAGCAGGTGTTAACCAGAAATGGATGAGACCTAACTACCTGTTGAGTTTCAGACAGGTACACGCGTGTACTTCAGCTGTACATACTGTTCATAACACAGAGCCTTTCCAGAAACTTCAGCTGAAGCACATAACAGTGAGAGTAGAGTTCAGCCTAACGTCAGCCTCACCATCCTGTGCTTTAAGACTCATGCCTGCTCCATATGGGGTTGTTTTACTAAAACTGTACTATATACCATATTGCCTGCTCCCCTGTGTGTGTGTGTGTGTGTGTGTGAAGAGCAAGGCAGTGTGTTTGTGTCTCTCCCCTGTGTGGCCATAAGTGTCTGTGCATCTTTGTAATAAACAGAATTCTGATTCTTCACCTTTACTTCTGCGTGGGCATCTTTACTGTTCGTCGTCCCGAAGACGGGGCAGCTTCACTGGCAGAGGTGCAGCAGGTCCTAGAGGCCGTCGACTCAGGTTTGACTTGAATCACACACCTTACAGTTACTATGTCTTACAGATACTACTAAATCTGACCTCGACCCGTTGGTTTTCCACCTGTCGGTACGGTGGCCTTTAAGCATTTCTGCTTTCATATCTCAGAAATAGCCAACTGACACCACATGTCTGGTTGAGATATGAGGTATTTACATTTACAGCATTTAGCGGACGCTCTTATCCAGAGCAACGAACAACAGGGCTGTGTGGTCCAGGTCTGTTCTTCCGTCTGTAAGGCTAAACCCATCAACCGCTGATGTTCTACTGAGATACTACTGGCTCAGTTACACACCATCACTAACCCTGACAACCCTGTGAACACAACAGACAAAGTATATAAGAATAAACAATAAACAATAGACAGTAACAACAGTTAAATATGAGGCTGGTTAGTTTCCTAGATCCTCCTTGTAGAGGTGCATTTTGAGTCGTTTCTTGAAGACAGTGAGGGACTCAGCAGTTCTGATGACGAGAGTATGAGCTTCACCCATAAGTTTGAGTAATCATCAGAGGATCATTTTAGACATTAAGGAGCTATAAGCCTATATAACCAAGATTCTAACATAATTATATACATTTTTCATCCAACAAAGGTTCCACTTTTAGTAGTTGCTTCTTCTACAACTTCACAAAACCCAGTGCTGCACTAATTACTAACTGTGTTCATAACAGAAAGAATTTCATTCAAATTATTATTAACAGCAAAAATTGCCGGACAGCAGTCAGTTCGGCAGTCTTACCCATGATTGCGGTTTTGAGTAATGAACCAGCCTGGGACTTTATAAAAGCCTCAGGAATCTTTTGCAGGTGTTTAGAGTTAATTAGTTGATTCAGATTAGGTTAATAGCTTGTTTAGAGAAACTTCATGATATGCTAGACTAGGGAGACACAAGGATAAGAGGCAGGACAAGGGCGGGGCTAGCAAAGAACATACAGACGAAGAAAGAAGCACATGGCAGACGAAAACAAAACAGACTGACACATGGCATGAGGACGTGACAAGATATTTCATAAGGTTTTGTCTCAGCTATGTAAAGAATCCTCAACCTTATTAACAGAGCTTAAACAACATTAAAAGAACATCATTAAACAGAATAACAATGGTTTATTATAGACAGAAACATTGAAGGTACTTCACATATTCATCAAAGAACAATTACATGTTAACATTACTGTTTCCCTAAAGATACAACAAAAAAAGTTACACTTAAGAATATGAACCCAACATGACTTTGGCAGCACGTTGTGATGTGCTGAAGATGACAAATTGATTGTTGTAATTTATCCTTTTATAGACATTTCATCAAACACTTTTAGACTGACCAATAAGAAAGCTAATAGCAATGGCAATTTCCCCCTCCCCCCATGTATCATACACAATCATACATACACCCACACAAACATGCTCACCTACACACAAGCACACAGTTCTCTCTCTCTCTCTCTCTCACACACACACACACACACACACACACACACACAATTCTGTCAGCTGAGGGTTTTTTTCCTCACCTTTGTTGCCTTTGGGCTCACTCACTGGGGGCTCAAACCCAGTTTCTGTAAAGCTGCTTTGTGACAATATCAGTGGTAAAAAGCGCTATAGAAATAAACTTGACTTGAATTCTCTCTCTCTCACACACACACACACCCACATCATTCTACCTCACACAGTCGCACTGAACCATCCCAAACCCTAAATCCAGCATAGAGAGGTTCAGTGAAGGTGGTGTGTAGTGTGTGTATGTGGGTCAGTGTGTGTGTATGAGGGAAGGTGGTGTAGAAGGACACAGTGCCGGCCGCCCAGTCCACATACACACCCACTCTGTGATCGCTAGAGAAGGAAGAGGCAGCGACAGGGATCACGGTTTTTCTCTTATTGTGTGTGAGACAGAAACTAACACCGAAATGGTTAAAGCCTCTGTCACTGTATCTGTCCCACTCCAGTCTCCAGGACTGGTCATTGTATCCAAACCAACTCTCATCACGGTCTCCGTTCCTCCTGATTCCCCTGTAGGAGACACACTCCTCACCCTCCCCACTCCACTCCATCTCCCAGTAGCAGCGTCCGCTCACACTCTCCACACTCAGAACCTGCTCACACTGAGTAAATCTGTCTGGATGATCTGGATACGGCTGAACTTCTCTCACCCACTGCACCTTCCTGTTCCCCTCAGACAGAGAGAGACGTGTGTGTGCTGTGTTTGGGTCCAGAGTGAGATCACAGGCATCTGTACACACACACACACACACACACACACAGATTAAAGGAGACACAGAGAGAGAGAGAGAGAGAGAGAGAGAGAGAGAGACTTACATTTCTTCAGTCCTGGTTTCATTCTGATCTTCCCTCCAAACTCCACCCTAAACACACACAAACACACCTTCTAATCATCTTTTTTGCATCTCTCTCTCTCTCTCTCTCTCTCTCTCTCTCTCTCTCTCTCTCTCTCTCTCTCTCTCTCTCTCTCTTTCTTCCACCCCCCCCCTCTCCTTTCTCCCTCTCTCTCACTCTCCCCCTCCCTGTCTCTCTCTCTCTCTCAGTTTCATGCACCGAGTCCTAGTACAGTTACTGCGATTGCTCAGTAGTAACTGTATCAATATTAACTGCGGTTGTTGATCTCCTGCACTATGAGGCCTGGTCACTCTTGCTCAGGTTCAGTGTGCGGCGTGAGGTGAGCGATGAGGCCTCTGTGGCGAGGTCGGGGCGAGGGTTGGACGTGAGAACATTGTGTGGGATTCTCGGATGAATGAGGCTGTGGTGTTGTTTGTGAAGGAGTGGAAACTGATCGGCTGATCGGATCGTGGAAAGTGGAGGATTTTTTCTGTTACTCCACACTCCTACTGCTAAAGTTACCGTCTCCAATGCTCCTCTGTTTATACCCAAGGATGTTACTGAACAGGAACTTCTGCCCTTTGGCAGGGTAGTGAGCAGAATGTGGATGCTCCTGCTTAACTGTAAATCACACACACTGAAACACTGTGTCTTTTCAATGCATGGTGCTCATGTTTCTGAATGAGGATGTTCTAGATGTTTCTGTCAGAGTCGTTCATGCTGTATGCCAGCATCGGCAGCATGAAGTGCTTCAAGTGTGGGGAGTTTGGGCATAAGAGGATTGTCTGTCTGCATAAGGGTCAGGCTGGCGAGGCGGCTGGGCCTATTGGGGTCAGGGTGGATGGGCAGGCTCGGGCAGCCGCTAGTGTAGAGCAGCCAGGGTCTGATGATTTGACTGCTGGAAATTATGTACAGGAGATGGGGGAAGGTCGAAGGTCAATAAAGTGGTGGCCTATAATTAACAACAGTCATCTTGATGCCAGTTCACTGAGTGTTTCTCTTGGTTTGTGCTGCTGTTCTTTTCTGTCCTGTTCTCTGTGGTGTTCTTGTGTTCCTAACTGCAATATTCTGGATAATCTTTTTTTAGTTCAGGACACTAATTAATTATGACAGATGTGTTCATATGATTTGAGTCTGTTATCTTGACCAGGAACAAGCTTTTGATGGGGTTGATTGTGTTTTCTTGTTTGAAGCTCTAAAAGCTTTTGGTACTGAGCCAAATATCTTGTCCTGGTTGAGGCTCCTCTACTTTGAGGCTTCTTTCTCGCTAAATGTTGGAGGAGGACATAGTGAGCCAGTCAGGATGGGGTGGGAGGACACTTTACAGTTTTGTGATTAAATCTTTATTGTGTAGACTGAGGGCAACTATGCAGGTGATGTCTGTGAGAGGATGGTCAGAGAATGTGGTGCTGTCTTTGCAAACTTTGAACTTAGGGCACACGTTAGGAGTAATTATTTCTCTACAAGACTTAATTGGTTGATAGTTTTAAACACCATCTTAATAGTTTTGAAGAACCAATAAATTTCACCAGTCTTTTTCTGACCATAGTTTAGTCCACTGTGTAGTGGGTGTGAGGTGCATCAAGCTGAGAAGCTTACTGTTACTTTAACACAACTTTGTTATATGATTCCTGTTTTAGGGAACTTTCTGGGCTGTTCTGGGGTAAATTCCAGCTCACCAAGCAAAGTTCAGTCTTTACAGCACTGGTGGGATTTTGATCAAGTTTAAATACAGCAGTTATATCAGCAGTAAACCCACAGCATTACTACAGACTTCGCCCAAACTATGAAGAGTCTTGAAGTTGAAATAGTGGAGCTCCAGCATTTATCAGGGTCCACAGAAAATCAAGGGAACATTGAGGTCCTTAAGACTAAAAGCAGAGATCAATTAAACCTGCTTGGGCTAAAGGTGCAGAACGTGGAGCTGATGGACGAACTGTCCAAGTTTTTCTTCAGTCTGAAGAGGAAAAATGGTCAGAGCCAGAAGAAACACCCGGAGGAGATTTACAGGCAAGCAGCTACATTCTATGTAGAGCTTTATAGCAGTGAGTACAGTGAAATCCTGGCACTAGAAAACAGGTTCAGGTTCTTCCTATACTCACTGAAGAGTCTGCTGTGGATCTCGAGAGCCCCTTTTCCCTGATGGAGTTGAGCAGTGCCATTGTGCTATATGCACTGGTGAGAGAACCTCTCTTAAACAGATGGTTCTGTTGGTTCTTAAAATACCAGATTGTAAGATCATAGGTTCCTATGCTGGTGATGTCACTGCACTGGTTAAAGATCAGGCTGATTTAAAACTCTAAACCAGCACAAAGCTCGATTTTACTACAACATTATCTGGACTAAAAGTGGAGCTCTGATGGAGGGATGGTGGATCACCTCATCTGCAACATGGACTACAGTGGGTGAGAAGAGGTTTTAGATATCTTGACTTCCCTCTCACTTGCTCTCTCTCTACCCTTGTCTGTCTTTCTCTCTCTCTGTCTCTCTCTCTCTCTCTCTCTCTCTCTCTCTCATTCTCTCTCTCTGTGGGTTTCCATTGTCCTTCCATTGTCCTTCCTATGTTTTAAAGTGTAAACTAAAAATGAGTGATTAAAACACGTGAATTCTGAAAAAACTCTCATATTACAGTAAAAAGTTTTCTGATCACATGTGCTGTTTTCAGAATAACTGATAAGTGAAATTTCCCAAAACTGTAACAAGCTCCTCTGCACAGATAAACAGGTTTGCAGCTGTTGGAAAGCACAGACTGTGAAGAGGATATTTCTGACACACACACACTGTGCTGCTGCTGCTGTGATCATTTATCTCTTTCTCACACTCTCACACAATCACAAATATACACACAAATGTTCATTAAAAGAGGTAAACTTGGTGGGG
>JBBPDA010075875.1:2324-12480 GCA_037974385.1 Arnoldichthys spilopterus | reverse complement strand
GGAGAGAGAGAGAGAGAGAGAGAGAGAGAGAGAGAGAGAGAGAGATGAGGATGTGCTGATTGGTGAAACTGGAAATTATTTTGGTGTTTGTTTCTCTTTAAAAAAAGAAGTGTGTGTGTGTGTGTGTGTGTGTGTGTGTGTGTGTGTGTGTGTGTGTGCAGGTTTTTTTGTCTGATTTCGCCCCCACCATCGGCTACATCCTCTCCTGGTGTCTCGGCAACCGTCCTGGAATCACTGTTGCATAGCAACACGTTCTGACACATTCCAAAACACTACCAGAACCACTGCCCCCCCCACCCCCACCCCCGTTTATCTTTCATCCATCCATCTCTCTTTTTCTTCTTTCCTACTTTGACCCCCCCCCACACACACACAAACATACCTTGCTTTCTCACCATCTTTTTCTCTCTCTCCCCATCCATCTCTCTCTCTCTCTCTCTCTCCTCTCCCTCCATCTCTCTCTCTCTACCCTTTTTTCTATCTGCGGTGCTTCAGCTGCATGACTCAAAACAAAAAAAATTTCCCTCCATTTATTCGGGCAGGTTTAGGCCGCTTCACTCTTAGGGCTGTTCCCAGTGGAGGTAAATGGAACCAGACGTCCGGTTCCTCTAACAGCTCCTCAGAGACATGAGCTGGTGATGAAGACGCTGCTGACGCCTGAGACATTGTTCTACCAGAGTCTGGAGAAGATTTTGGGCCTAAAACTGAACCCGTTCATGGTGGAGGGATACGTGCAGGGCGTCAACATTTACATATTTTCCTGTATTTTAAACATTTTTCCTACAGATGCTATACAGTGTGTTGACTGTTTGCTACATTTGTCTTTATCTTATTTATTATCTGTTATTTCTACAAACCTTATTTTCAGAAAAGTTGGGATTTTTCATAAACCTTTATGACATGTCTTTAATTTAACCAATTAAACTTTAAATAAAAGATTTTCCAGTTTTTTCACTGATTACCTCAACCGTATTTTGTAAATATGATCAAATTTAGAAACTAATGCCTGAAACGAAGTCGAGAAGGCGTTTACCACTGTGTTACATCGCCTTTCTTTCCAGTTGCACCATTAAATCGTTTGGGAACTGAGGAGAATAACTGCTGCAGTTCTGCACATGGAATTATTGTCCATTCTAGCACACACACACACACACACACACACACACACACACACACGCACACACACACACACACACACTGTCTACAGAGCTGTGCTTTCCTGACTGAGGCTTGGCACTGTCTCGCTGAAATAAACATGGAATGTCTGGGAAAAGGCACTGCCTTAATCCCAAAATATGCCTCTGCATCAACGGGACCTTCACACATTCCATGGGCACTGACGCTCCCCGTACCAAGACAGATGCTGCACCTTTCACTGATAACAGTCTGGATGGTCCAGCACGGTCCAGTCTCTCTCAGTTCCATTCTGAGCCACTTCAAACTGAACTCTTGCCTTTGTTTACATCCACTGAAATATTGGGGACTTTTATAGCAGAATTCTGTATGAAATATGATGACAATGATGATGGTTATTATTATTATTGATATTATTGTTGTTAATAGTTTTATTGATATTATTATTATTATTATTAAAAATATTTTTATTGATATTGTTATTATTATTATTCATATTAATACTATTATTATTATATTTATTATTATTATTATTACTATTTTTATTGATATTATTGTTATTATTATTGATATTATTATTTTGTATTGATATTATCATTATAGATATAGAAGTGTTTTACCTGCCACTGCGGGCGGAACGTGTGTAAATACGTAGCGTTCGCACACGGACATGTTAGGAGTAACACCGCGGGAGAATGGCTGCGCGCTGTGCTGTGTTAGAGGAGTCGCCCCGGCGCGGTTAGATTAGTGCAGTTTCCAGCAGCAGAAACCGGTGTTTACTGTTATAATCATCATCATCATTACTGTTAAAGGTGATTACAGGCTGTGGTGGTGACATGGCGCTTGTCCATGCGCTGTTAAGGCGAGTCCGCGCTGTGGGAGGCTGGAGCGCAGGTGAGGACACACAGGGGACTTTTATTATCGAAATTCTTTTGGATATTTAAGATTAATATGATCATTTTATCCTTATTTCAGTACTTAACATATCTGTATTAGCTTCCTTTTTTGAGGGAAATAAGCTCCTATTGCATATTAATATTTTAGTTTTAATGTATTATTTTTTTTCTTCTGATTTATATGTTTATGTTTATTCTGTGTTTCTCATATATGCAAACTGCTCCTGGAGCATCCTAATTACCCTCCGGCGCTAAATTAAGTGTTATTAAAGGGATACAGTTACAGTGTAGAACACGGCACCCAAATTCGGTCCTGGTGGGTCAGTTCAGTTCAGTTCAATTCAGTTCAATTCAATTCAATTCAATTCAATTCAATTCAATTCAATTCAGTTCAGTTCAGTTCAATTCAGTTCAGTTCAATTCAGTTCAGTTCAATTCAATTCAGTTCAGTTCAGTTCAGTTCAGTTCAATTTAGTTTTATTTATATAGCACTTTTTACAGCTGACTTCGTCACAAAGCCGCTTTACAAAATCCGGGTCCGAGCCCCTAATGAGAAGCCGAGGCGACGGAGGAGGAAAACCTCCCTGAGCTGGAGGGAGAAACCTTGGGAGGAACCGAGACTCAGTAGGGGAACCGTCCTCCTCTGGGCGACACCGGCTGCAAAAAAAAAAAAAAAAAACTTGTGAGATGAAAAACAGTCGGCGGCGTTAGTTCCGTCCATATGGGTCATTGCTATGGTGTAACCGGATATGACCCCACTGGACAGCAGATCAGAAGGGGTGGGGGCAGAACAGAAGGGTCTGGGGGCAGAACAGAAGGGTGTGGGGGCGGCTCCTATAGTCCTAGTGTAGTAGAGGGTCTAGTCGGATTGGGCACCAAGGCCATGTGTGAGTTGTAGGGGCCAAAAAGACAAATGACGAAGGCACAGAGTCTCAGCGTCTGCAGAGCGGCAGCCTTGCGGAAGGTTCCAGGTTTGCAGTAGTTAGTAACTATTAAAAGTGATCAGCAGTGACCGGGTCGTGGACACAGAGTGGGGCCTACTCCGTGGACAGCGGTTCTAGTGGTTACGACCTTGCCCTTGTGACCAGGTCATAAGTCCTGGGTGCCACTGAGGTTCCCTTGAGCAACGTGGACCACCTCAGCGGTGCCTGGGCTGGAACTTGAACCTGCGACCCTCAGATAATGTGTCTCTCTCTCTCTCTCTCTCTCTCTCTCTTTCTCTCTTTCTCTCTCTCTCACTGTTGTGTGTGTGTGTCTCTCTCTCCTTTTCTCTCTGTCTTACTCTTGTCTGTGTTTCTTGCTCTCTCTCTCTCTCTTACTGTTGTCTGTGTCTCTCTCTCCCTCTTACTGTTGTGTGTCTCTCTCTCTCTCTCTCTCTCTCTCCCCCTCTTACTGTTGTCTGTGTTTCTCGCTCTCTTTCTCTCTCTCTCTCTCACTGTTGTCTGTGTCTCTTTCTCTCTCTCTCTTACTGTTGTCTCTGTGTCTCTTCCTCTCTCACGCTCACTCTCTCCCCCTCTTACTGTTGTCTGTGTTTCTCGCTCTCTCTCTCTCTCTCTCTCTCTCACTGTTGTCTGTGTTTCTCGCTCTCTCTCTCTTTCTCTCTCTTACTGTTGTCTGTCTCTCTCTCTCTCTTACTGTTGTTTCTCTCTCTTTTTTACTGTTGTATCTGTGTCTCTCACTCGCTCTCTCTCTTTCTCTCTCTCTTTTACTGTTGTCTGTGTGTGTGTCTCTCTCTCTCTCAGCTCGGAGTTTGACTCAGGCGGCTCCTCAGCCGGAGATCAGCGATAATGAGGACGTCAGTAAGACGTTTGTTAACAGAAACCCCAGAAACCTGGAGCAGATGGCCCTCGCTGTGAAGGACAGAGGCTGGGCCACCGTCTGGCCCACGAGACAGTACTACCACAGGTGTGTGTGTGTGTGTGTGGATCCCACGTGGACTGCGGAGTGTGTTCCGGGGTAGAGCTCTTCTCGTCATCAGCCATAACATTAACACCACTGGCACGTGAAGTGAGCAACATTGACTATGTTATGTTATGTCCTTACAGTGGCACCTGTCAGGGGGGTGGGGTATTATAGGCAGCAAGTGAACAGACAGTTCTTGAAGTTGATGTGCTGGAAGCAGGAGCGTAAGGATCTGAGCCACTTTGACGAGTGACGTTCTAGAGTCAGAGCGTCTCCAGAACGGCAGGTCCTGTGGAGGGTTCCAGGTGTGCAGTAGTTAGTACCTACCAACAGTGACAAGGGACATGGGCACCCGAGGCTCAATGATGCATGTGGGGAGTGCAGGCCCGTCTGGCCCCACAGAAGAGCTACTGTGGTGTAGAAAGTGACGCTGACTCTGAGAGAAAGGGGTCAGAACACACAGTGCAGCACAGTCAGCTCGCTCTCAACAGTGAGAGAGTGAGCGCGCGTGAGAGAGAGAGAGAGAGGAAGAGACACACACAGACAACAGTAGGAGAGAGTGAGAGCGAGAGACACAGACAACAGTAAAAGAGAGAGAGAGGGTGAGAGACACACAGACAACAGTAAAAGAGAGAGAGAGAGAGAGAGAGAGGGAGGGAGAAAGAGAGAAAGAGAGACAGACAACAGTAAGAGAGAGAGAGAGAGAGAAACAGACAAAAGTAAAAGAGAGAAAGAAAGAGAGAGAGACAACAGTAAGAGAGAGAGAGAGAGAGAGAAACATAGACAACAGTAAGAGAGAGAGCGGGAGAGAGAGAGAGAGAGAGAGAGACACAGACAACAGTAAGAGAGAACGAGAGAGAGAGACAGACAGCAGAAAGAGAGAGAGAGAGCCTGCACCACAGGCCTGAATGTTCAGAAAGATCTAGAAAGATTTCGGAGAGTGAGGCCCGGTGTCTGCCTGCGACTAACCCGGCCCTTTCTCCTCCTCAGGCTGGTGTTCCGCCGCTCGCAGCATCACATCTCCGCCGAGGTTTTCTCGCGAGACTCCACCGTGCCCGTGCTGACGTGCTCCACGCAGGAGTGGGCCCTGAAGAGGGAGCTGAGCTCCACCCGCTGCGTGTCCGCGTGCCAGGCCGTGGGGGAGGTTCTGGCCCAGCGGTGTCGGGAGGCTGGGATCACACACCTTGTCTACCGCGAATTACCGTGGGCCTTTCGCACAGAGGCGGTGAGTTTTGCTACTTTACATGGGAGGGGGAGGACGATTATAGGAGGGCTGACCACCCCCTGTAAAAGCAAACTAGCCTGCTTCACTCCGGGGCACCCAAATCTGGTCCTGGAGGCTGCGGTCAAGCACAGTTCGGTGGTTCTCCTCTTCAAACACACTCACTAAACCTGACTGACGGGTTGAACCAGGTGTGTTTGAGCAGGGAATCACCAGACTGTGCTGGACAGTGACCCTCCCTGACCATTTTCAAGCACCCCGGGCTTAAATGGAAGGCTTGCTATCCCACAACTATGGGAAAAACTCCAAGAAATTACCAAGAAAAGTGATTAAACCTCTTTATCGCGTCCACAACTGTGGTTTTCCTGTAACAACACTGTGAGCCGATGTGCCAGAGATGGATTAAGCCCATCCTGGACTGCAGTGAAGTGCTAATGGCTAGGGAGGCACTGTGTGTTGGATGGGAACTGTGAATGCTGGCCTTTCTCCAGAAGAGAACAGGATGTGGTTAAGCGCACACACTCATTTGGAGAAGGACCAATCAGAGGAAGCCCTGATTATAGCGTATACACCAATCAGCCATAACATTAACACCACTGACCGGTGAAGTAACATTGACTCCCCAGTTATTTCATTACAATGGCACCTGGCAGGGGGGTGGGATATCTTAGGCGGCAAGTGAACAGTCAGTTCTTGAAGTTGATGCGCTGGAAGCAGGAGCGTAAGGATCTGAGCCACCTTGACAAGTGACGTTCTAGAGTCAGAGCATCTCCAGAACAGCAGGTCGTGTGGAGGGTTCCAGGTGTGCAGTAGTTAGTACCTACCAACAGTGACCCAAGGAAGGACGACTGGTGGGTCGTGGGCATCCGAGGCTCACTGATGTATGTGGGCAGTGAAGTCAGTGTATACATTTATTAAACAAATTCTCCTCTGTTTCAGGTCCAGACCTTCTGGACAGCCATGAAGGAGGGGGGCGTGGTCCTCAGTGAACCTCGGCGCAAATTTATTTAACATTTTTCCTTCATTTTTTTCCTCATTTACCTTCTCACGTCTGAATAAACGGCTGTGCAACGTCACCCGTTGTCTTTCCTTCCACCTATTTTTTTTTTTCCGGAGAAACGTCAACACAAGGGACCAGAGTAGAGCTCTTCTCGTCATCAGCCATAACATTAACACCACTGGCACGTGAAGTGAGCAACATTGACTATGTAGTTATGTCCTTACAGTGGCACCTGTCAGGGGGGTGGGGTATTATAGGCAGCAAGTGAGCAGTCAGTTCTTGAAGTTGATGTGCTGGAAGCAGGAGCGTAAGGATCTGAGCCACTTTGACGAGTGACGTTCTAGAGTCCGAGCGTCTCCAGAACGGCAGGTCCTGTGGAGGGTTCCAGGTGTGCAGTAGTTAGTACCTACCAACAGTGACAAGGGACATGGGCACCCGAGGCTCAATGATGCATGTGGGGAGTGTAGGCCCGTCTGGTCCCACAGAAAAGCTACTGTGGTGTAGAAAGGGGTCAGAACCCAAGAAAAGATAAGAACTTTATTTTTCCAGAGGGAAATTCTTGCGCTTCTTACATGCCGAGTTCAACAAGACCTGGTCTTTCTCTGAAGGCCACATAACCTCCACAGCTCCTTCAGAATGCAGCAACATTCTCCCATACTGCCCCACTGCTGCAGACCACTCCTGCTCCAATGGACCATGAACAAAAGTGGTAATCGTGTGAATGAACTGGATCTTCTCATCTTGGATGAAATCTTCCATTCTGATCAACTTCTTGCAGTGTGATGCGGATTCTCTCGGTTCTAGAGAAGCTTACTGAACCGCCCACAGTGGTGGTGAATGGAACCAGACGTCCGGTTCCTCTAAACGCTCCTCACGTACATGGAACGGTGACGAAGACGCTGCCTGATGCCGGAAACGTTGCGTTTGGAGAAGCCTAAAACCTAACATGGTGGAGGGGTGTATGCCAGACTTTGAACCATGTGATTTAGTTCAGGGTCACTCAGACGCATGGACGTCTGGTTCCATCCACCACCACCACCACCACCGACTCCTTGGCTGCGGTGTCATCAGGGATTGAACTCCACTCCCAGCTCATAACGATAGATGGTTCCCACAGAGCTGGGAGACCTGAAACAGTTGGGTTTCACTGAAGAACCATTGAAGAACCACCGAGGAACCACTGAGGAACCTCTTCTCTTCAAGGTTTAAGGAGTTTGAGCCAAACGATGAGATAAACGCAGGTTTTACGGTTTCAATTCATATATTTATTATTCATTTGTACAGCAAAGAAGTCAAGAGATGCATCATAGATAAAACCGAAGATAATACAATCTCAGATTAGGAAGATAAATAGAAAAACAAACAGTAACCATTACTTTAAAAGGTCCGATACCAACAACGGGCATAAAAACAGCATCAAGATATGGTGATGTGTACTGAAGTCAATACATATGGCACAGAAATCTGCATTATTTACATCAGGGGATGCACCCGTGTGAAGGCTGAGAAGTCAAACAGGCATTTTTTTGGGTGTGTGTGGATATTTGTGCATATATATTATATATGCACACACACACACACACACACACACACACAGATACAGCTGTCATTTAGGACAAAACAGCTGCGTTTACATTAGACACCGCACTGATTTACTTTGGTCTGATTTCATTCTGGGCAACCAGGTCGGTCCGTCCATCCGTCTGCTTCAGCATTCAAAGACTATTGACCAGCATGTTTAACAGAATACAGTAGAAATACTGTACTGCCAAAAATACATTCTCTCACACACACACACACACAATAAATACCAGAGTGACATGCTTTGTCGTAAAGGCAGGCCGACAGTACATAAAATGCATATGCACAACAGCTGTGACCACACACACACGTATAAAACACCCATCGTTCGCTCCACAGTTAAAAGGACTTCAGTACCGGCCTAGAGTTTGGACACACCCACCAGACCGAATGGACGCTAGGCTTTTCATGTCAATAGCAACGCACCGGCCAATCGAATGGGTTCTGGAGCCGCACACGGGCCCGAACTGGGCTGTGAGGTTCTCTGGAGGTTTGGTGCTCCATCCAGCACCAGCGCAACGTTCCATCATCTAGCTCCTCCCCTCCCCCCATACGAATACCCTCGTCACAGTCTGGTCTGGGGCAAGAACCACTTCTGCGGAGGAGATGGGAGAGTGTGAAGAACCTTTATGGGGCCCAGATGATGACATTCTTGGAAGAACCCATCAAGTGGCTGAAGACCTGGAACCCAGATGGTTCTGCACGCATGGCGTCGGAAGGATGGCAGTATTTTTCAGCACGACGTTACACTGACGTTTATTTAATGCATTTTTAAAATGATAAAACGTTAAATAAACTTTTATTTTTGGTGCATTTACCTATTCTGACAACATTACTTCTGAAGTCCACAAGGTGGCGCAAGACCATTGCTTTACAGTGGGAAAATGACGGTAATATCGCATCGTGGCCCAAATTTCGTGACGGCATCGTCACCTGGGTGGAAATTCCCGCCTAAAACGGTCAATATTAAAAGCAGTTGCATCCAAACATTGGGCTGGTACCGAAACGTGCAACCGGTCAAACAATCGCATATGCGTATATATATATATAAAAATGACATTAAAACGTCTTGAATGTGTCATTTTGGCCGAGCCTCCTACACCGAAGGCACTGAGACAGTAGGATTGTGGGAGAGCAAGCGGACGCCACTCGTCCCGTAGGTCACATTTGAATTATGGCACATTTAGTAAGACATGCACACCGTGTCCCGGACCAACGCTCGCTCCCGCTCTCGGGATTCCTCTCCCAAACAGGACACAACAGTCTCTCACATACACAAGCATACAGATGTGAAGAAGTACAGCCATCGCGCTAACGCTCTGCGCAGTAGTACAGACGCCTCCTGCTTGAAGCCTGATGAAGGATAAGGGTCCATCGTCAGACTTCACGCAGTTCAAAAAGGGAAAAATAAAAGAATAATAATCATGTAGTTATTGTCCCAAAAGTGGCAGCATAGAGCTTCACAGTTACAGGAAAGGGGGAAAAAATGTAAGCGTGTAATATTGCATAGAATATATGGATTTAAAACACAGTATGTGAAGAATTTCTCAATTTGTTAAAAAAAAAAAATACAATAATGACAATATTATTGATGATGATAAACTATAATAATAATAATAATAAATGATAATAATGGCAATTATAAATACATTATTATTATTACTACTAGCATTATTATTAATACTAATAATAATTATAATATTAATATACTATAATGATTACAAAATAATAATAATACATTTTTATTATTAATACTACTACTAATAAAAACTAATATTTATACACTATAATAAATTATTATTATTATCATTATCATCATCATCATCATCATTATTAATTATGAAGAGCCAATAATGTGTTTACTCCAGGAAACACTCAGGTTATGCCTCTCACCTAGATGTTCTAATACTGCATTAAAATCAGGGAGGTGAATACATGGCTCAGACTCTGTGTGTGTGTGTGTGTGTGTGTGTGTGTGTGTGTGTGTGTGTGTGTGTGTGTGTGTGTGTGTGTGTGTGTGTGCAGGACTTCCACAGAAAGGCACAAAATTCATCTGAGGTGTTTCCGAGGAGTAAAGTTTTTGAGCTTTTTGGCCAAAACGATGGACACCTGGTATTATAGCCACACAGCCCTGCCGTATAGTGCACACCGATCAGCCATAACATTAAGACCACCTAATACTGAGCGTGTCCCTCCTGCTGCTGAAACACCTGTGGTGCACTGTGTGTTCTGACCCCCTGTCTGAACCACAGCAGCTCTTCAGTGGGATCCGACCAGATGGACCAGCCTTCACTTCCCATCAGTAAGCCTCGGGTGTAGAATATGGCTCGTCAAAGTGGCTCCGATCCTCACGCGTCTGCTTCTAGACTTCAAGAACTATGTCATTGTGAACGCACTCAAGCATCACTACGAAATGTGACC
>JBBPDA010075835.1:0-12481 GCA_037974385.1 Arnoldichthys spilopterus | reverse complement strand
ACACACACACACACACACACACACACACACACACACACACACACACACACACACACACACACACACACAAAAGCAAATTCTTTCAGCAAGGTCTGAGGAGCTTTGCTGAAATACAGTGGACTTTTCTGCAGACTCTGATGAGGACACATGGCAAAAGCATTCGGCTACTTTTGAGTCAACAGTGCCACATGGCCCTTTCTGAAGGCAGCTTTCTAGTCACCCACTGAGCAAGCCTTACCCATGTGTTTCATCAGTGATCAACACATCACATGAACATGAATATTTATAAGAATCAATACAGGAGAAGAAGGATGAAGAGGATAAGGAGAACATGAAGGTTAAAACACACTGACTATTACTATATGGGACTATAAATTACTATATGTTTTTAAATTATAGCTGTTTTTAGTTTAGGCCTCCTTGTCTCCTCACCTTAGAGTGTAGGAACACTCACCTGCTTTTTATGTGGCCATTGAAACTAAATGAGCAAAGACAATCACACATGGATGTTTGAAATTATTGGACATAAAAAATGGTCAGTAAAAGCTTCATGGTAAGAGGTTGCTTAAAATGCACAGAAAGAGAGATCTCAAATATTTAACTACAGTAATACTTATCCAACTAAGTGGTGAGAATGACACTAAAACCAGGAACCTCAGAGACTTTAACTTGTATGTTGAGTGTATGAGATAAAAACACTTACCTAAAATGAACTAAAATGCCATGTTGATAAATAAATCTAACATTTTTATTCATTAAACCCTTACTGTGTACATGGTTCAAATACTCAGCTAAATTTTTGTTTTTCCATTTGTGTAAGTGGCTATAACAGAAGCTTCTAAAGAAACCAGTGCAGTATGCAAGTCACAGGTTTTCAGCTTGCTATTACATTATCATCACCTACTGTATATATTTTAAACAGCAGTAACAAAAACACTTCAAACTATGGTCGATTATAAAATGTAAATACTGATAGGTGATTTTGAGCAGAAGTATTGCAATGATCATTCAAAAGTACCAACAAATGCAGTTGTGAATTTCTCAGTCAAATCCTTATAAATGAAATCCTGGTTGTTCCCACTTAGGCACTTACAGCAGCAAAAAATAATGTATCATTTCTGCACATATACGTGTTTCTGCAAGTATGTCATGCTGTCCAGCCCCGTTGAAATGGAGTTTCATTAAACCACTGGTTGTGATATTTTCTCCCAGACTTTCCATGATGCAGCTTAATGAATACCCCAAATTTGTGTCTGAACACTGACATTTAGAAGGGCTAACTGAGTGCTTACACATCCCCAACAAAATTCTTTTTGCTCATTGTGGTATCGGTTTATCTTGTCATGTATGTATTAATCAGTTCAGATGACATTGTCTGCTCATCCTTAACTAGGCACCCACTTAATAGGTCTTTAATGTATACAATACATGCTTAAATAACTTCATGAGGTTTGACATTTAATTTATCTTTAATAGAGTGAAAAAAAGATGTGGAAGACTTCTGAAAAGTAGATCAATGTGGCAAATTATCTGCAAGCAGAAAAAGAGAGCTTTTACCTCATATTGGTGTAGGTTCCCCAGACAGCTGAAAAACAGAAAAGGGAATAAAACAAAAAAGCTAATGTTAATAAAGAGTCAACAGGGCAATGCAATTGTAAAATGCAAACCTAAAAACAGGTATAGCTGTTTAAGCTGTAAACAACAGGTTCACTTTATTTTTAGATGAACAGGGGTTAATAGTGGGAACACTGACACTTGGCAGATATGATTGACCATATAGAGTCATATTTAAAAAGTACATCCTTATGAAATGGTTCTTTTTTCAACTATTTATAGTGTCTATAGATTTTTCACATGACGTGTAGTCTGACTGATGAACTATGTAGCCCATGTTGCTTACACAAGCTGATAAAACTCTAACAAACCCTACAAAAAGATTTGAAAACTGCAATTAACATGCATTAGTAACTAAAGCTATGCACACATGCATAGATGATTTGATCATTTTGTGCTCAAAGTCATTCAAATTTTATAGAACATTCTCCTCACCAATGCACAGACAGTCTGAATCCGCCAGAAACTGAGCATTAATATGATATAACAACTGAGTGAGAGAAGTGATAGAGGACAGAGTGAATTTTCTAAAATTGTTGCACATAGAGAAGCACCACTTTTAATCTACAGTCCTCATGTATCATCAATAAACTTTACATTTTTTAATCTTTTAACACAGTTCCCACAGCTTTTAGACACAGGGAAGAATCCTGGTTTAAAAGCTTCCTTTTCTCTGAGGGGAGAGAGTAAGTTATGTAAATTATGACTGCCTGGAAAACAGGAGAATTTTCTTGATAATGCGAACTCTGTAAAAAATCTCTGTAATTTTTAGTTGCTGTTCGGTTTAGAAGCATTTATCTTCAGTCTCGTCTGCAGTAAGTAAGTTCCATATTCATGTCATAGCTCCAAAAACTGGGCATGACCAGTTAGACACACTTATATGATCAAGAAAGACAAATAAGTCAGTCCATTTGCTCCAGAACTAGAAGACATAAAAGGGCCTAAAAGATTTAATTCCACACTTACTAATGAAATTATTCTTTGGTCAATAACTGTCATGGTCTTCACTGTTGCTCACTACTGCCTCATGATGCCCTGCTTTACATTCATTGATGCTCACTGACATGGTGAAACATTACAGTAGCTGCCTCCACATAAAAACGCCAGTTAAATCAACTACAGACTTGGGAGTTATCAAGGGAGCAAAATAACAAGGTGACACCATAAAGCTGGCCCAGAAATCACAGAGCAGGCAACTCCTATTCCTATCCTGTTCCTATTCCAACTAAGAATTCAAACCTAAGTAACCATTCCCCTGCACTAAGGATTATTTTATGCAGATAAAATAAAATATAACGGTGAATTTTATTGAAAGTAAAATGTTTCGATTTTTAAGACCATTATGAAAGGAATTTAAGACTTAGTTCTTGACCAGTCTGCCAAAAGAGTACAAGATATATAAAATAAAATGGAAGTGCCAGAAGTACTTAAAAGTCAACTTGATAAGCAGAAGTCAATTATTTTATGAACATTTAATTAAGCACAACTACACTGGACTATTTTAACTCAAGTGTGCGCATGTGCCTGTGCGTATGTGCGAGTAAGGTGCATTGTTAAGGAGCCAGGCTTTGGTGCAAATACAGAACTATATCTGAAGGTGGCAGGTGTTCGTTGGTGGCTTGGTGGTTTTCTGACATCCCAAGTGACTCTAACTCTTCTAAGTTCCTAATTTAAGCATCTTCTTGCAAGAAGATCATCTGGTTTCAAATTAGTCATTTTTAACAGGACTTTATCATATTTCAATGAAATTGTGCTCACCCATATTAAATTAACAATTTTACAATGAAACAATTTTAACATCATATTTCTAGAATCAGCACTTTACATATTTTAGTGATTTAAGATATGTAACTTTAGCCAACACATCACATTGTGTCACACTAGATTAGTGTGCTCAGGCTGCACAGTTGGTAAAAACACATTTAAAGGCTTAAAGATGATTGGATTTTAGACTTTTACAACATTTTAAGGACCTGTGGAAACCCTGCAATAAAGATGAACAATTATTAATTGTATACTACTCAGTGCCAAGTGCCTTAAACTGTCCACTGACAAACAATATTACCTGAACCTGAATTATGCTATTGATATTTTATGTTTAGTGACACAGAACATGCAGGAGACTGACTGACGCTACCCCAATGCCAAGACACAGGTGCATCCAATTAGCAAGATGCTAATCCTATATTAAAGAACTACTCAAAGTCTTGCCTAACACCATCTGGATCTTGAAAAAAATGTCCAATGCACAAGGTCTCTCATTGATAAAAAAACGTTTGGAAAACACTATAAAGTTTATAATGTATTGTTTGCAATTTGCTAGGATTGCAAGAACAAATTGATGGAAATGATTGATTAAAAAAGTACATCCTTATAAAAATTATTTAAAGAAATCAGTGGCAACCAATTTCATGACCAATTAGGGCTATATTGCTGCACAATGTGGGGATACAAAAAACAAAACAACTGAAGCAAGGCAGAAAGGGCAAAAAACTAAGCATAAGAGTAGCCTAATTCACACTGACTGAGAAATTATTTCAGTAAATCAAATAAGTGAATGAGGAATCATTTGTCTCAACACTGTGTTCTTTTTAAAACCAGTGTTTAGTTTTGATTCAATTCAACCTGAATGGTCTATAAAGGCAACTTTACTGCACCATCACATGACAGGCAAGATCAGCTAATGTTTTCTCTAGGGAAAGAAAAATAGTGTGTGTAAGTAAAAGACTTTAAAAAGGTTTATTAAGAGTGTGCAAGACAGTGAGTGTTACAGAAGACATCTACAGAGTCTTTTCATTAATAGTAATTAAATATTATTTGAACAGCTCAGATCTTTTCAAACAACAAAATCTTCTCTCTTTTCTAAATAAAATGCATCTATTGTTATAACTGATTAAATAAAAATAACCTACTTATTAATTAATAATTAAAATAGATGCAGCTTTCAAAATAGCAGTTTATACTGCGATCTAAGCTGCTAATTTACATGTTGCATGTTTTACAGAATTAAGTAGATGTACATGCAGTTCTTCATTAAACTGAAATGTTGAAGAGACAGAAGTGAAAATTATCTTTAAAAAAAACAAACAAACAAAAAACTAAATTGTACAGGAAAATTAACAATAAAGTAAATAACCATAGTCAACCAGAAGCTCTTAGCAACAAGACAGCAATAGAGACACTATTACACTTATTGTTTTCTAAGTTTGTGAAGCTCAACTATGCCAGGTAATACAAGATGCCTCAAGCAATAGAGAACTATAATATAAAAGTCATTTTACTACACAGTAAACACACCTCTTAGATATCTGGAGCAGATAAAAAAGGACGTAAGGACTTTCATATTCAGTGATGATTTTATGACACTATGTTTATTATCACAATGTTTATTGTGGGCAGTCATGGCCTAGTGGTTAGGACACTGCCTTTGAGATCTGAAGGTCACAAGTTCAAGTCCCGGCCTGGGCACTACTGAGGTACCCTTGAGCAAGGTACACTACACTGCTCCCCAGGCACTGTTGATAGCTGCCCGCTACTCCACGTGTCCACGTGTGATGGGTTAAATGCAGAGGTTGCATTTTGTTATGGTGCTTTCACTTCTTCATTATGTTTTTTGGAAAAGACAGATGGGCTGACGGAAAATTTCTACCATGTACAGACAAAGTGCACTACTTTACAGCATAACTGTAAAAACCGTTTCTGTTCATTAATCACTGAATAATTATTATACACTTTTGTAAGCCAAGATCTAGAGAACATTGGTGCAGAATACTCAAAGTTGTTTACAACAAATGGTGAAACATGGTCTCACTACATTGCATATCACTGCATTCTAACTCAAGTTGTGATCTTTCTCTCGCCACAACTATGCAGCCAGCTCGCATCTCCCAATTACTTTCCGTTCATATATAAATGCTAAATTAACTCCTCATATCACTGTAAAACAAATGAGGTCAGCTACTCTGCATAAGACAAAAGAATGGAGAATGTAAACACTTCATCAGATAAAGAAAATCTGCAAAAAAGCTGTTAGAGATAAGAAAACTAGATCTGATTCAACACAGCCTGATTATCAGAATTCCAGAGGTCAGCTCAAGTAGTTATCATACTGTGCCACAGTACCATAAGACACTGAGGGCCAGACAAACACGCACAAGAAATTGCAATACAATGTGAGGCTCTATGCAACTTCAGTTAGGGCTGGCAATGCATCTGCTGCTGAAACCACCTATATTATTTCAATAATTATTGGTAATGCACATGAAAGCAATTAGAAGAAAGTACATGTTTTTCTGTGAGTATTGTGTAATCTAATTCACAAATGGAAATTCCCAGTTAACTTCATTTACACATGCAGCACTGCAGTACAGAAAGCAGTAAAACAGCTTCAGAAATGACATTTATCTTTTCACACACTTTCCACATAAAGCTCTAATATTTAGGAAGCTGGAAGAGGACCCAGAGGAAAAAGAAACGGTTGCGCTGAGTAGCAGTGATGACAGTGGTATCATTTTTCTTTCAGCTCATGCTAAGAAGCTGCGGAGAAAGTTTGACAAGAAGTGCAAGACTCACAAGATCTTTGGAGTAGTACTCATGTTCATGTTTAATGGAGTGTGACTTTTAAAAGACCAAAAAAACAGATGTGAAATACATTTTACCTTTTTCTAACCTTTTTCTGTCTGTAAAACTGGCACTAAAACTGGGAGGATACAATTTGGTTCAAAAGTGCTGGGGACTAAGCTCACTGTCGAGATCTGGGGTGGGGTGGGGGTGGGGGTAGTAGGGACAGGTGATTGTATTTGTCTGCCTGGGTAGGGAGTTTTTTGTGGGTTTTTCAGAAAGGGCTGGGGACAAAATAGCCCTTGACAAAAAGTGGTGGGGACATGTCTCCAGCATAAATGATGCCTGTGTGTGGGTGTGTGAATATAAATATGAATGAACGTGGCATTGTTGACCTTTATTTAACCAAACAACAACAAGTACAATCAGCTTTAATCAGAGTTTTAGGACATTCACACAAATGTACATGTAGACAGTCACCAGAACTGGTTAATTCAGGTTGGCGTGATATTTATTTAACATTTTTGTGGACTCTTCAAAAAGATACTGATCCAGAACAGCTCTGCTTTCACAAGCTCTCACAATTATTCAGCATACAGGAGCAAGACAGATTTCACTTCAAACAAGATCAAATCCTGCAATCTTTGAAAAGACAGTAATCCACCACAGAGCAGCATTTAATGTATATTACAAATACTATTTAAAATCTATAATTTAACTGTAAACATACATACACCAATGCAATGTAACAGCCCTAAAAACAAAAAGTTTATTCTAATACTAAGGCAGTTTAGTATCTATTAAGGCCACTGTCAATGTTGATGGCAATATTTTAAAACATGTTATAATAGTAAAGACATGTTTCAAAATAATCACTTAACAATATTTCATTCAGGAAATGTGCTAAAATTAACCCTATTTAATAGAGGTCGATTGCATCAAAAAATCAGGGCTGCTCTCTTCTCTGACCTGCATAGATCACAATCACATAATGACTCAAAGATGCCAAGAAACAGATGTGCTGTATATGTTGTCCATTAAAGAGACAGATGTGCTGTATAGTTCTGTTGGCTGAGGAGACAGATGTCTGAGATTACCTTAAATAGCAGGGATGATACAGAAGCAAGTTAATGCAGAGCTTCCTCAAATCCAGCTCGCACCATAGATGACAAACATGACACTAACTGGTGGTTTTATTGGAAGCCCTGATGTCACATATGGCAAATTTAGCCCCAAATCAAATCGGACAGAAGAAACAGGCAGAAAAAATAATGTAAAAATGTCTTAACATAAACGTCCAAGACCACTGCACATGTGATCTGCCAGTTCACAGAAATTCATTACCAATCTATGGATCACAGTTAGAAGATAAATCATGTAGATGAGTGGACTGAAGCTTTAAGTCAGGCCTGGGACTCATACTGGCTATTATCTGTAGAGATGGACCTTAATGAGTACTCTGAGGGTTCCAGTATCCTGCAGTTCTTCTTTAGTGGACTTAACAGGGATAAGGAAAACTAGTGCATGCTATAACAGTCCTTTTGGCTCAAAGAAAATAAATAAATGAAGCACAGAAAAACTAAAGATGGCAAATAGAGGAACAATTACAGAACACCCAAAGAGAGCCAAAGAGAGCCAGACATTGGGAAAAATATCAAATGTGTCATAATAGGATGGTATACCATGGTGGCATGACAAGTCTAATGAATCATTTCAAACATGTAGTATAATGATACAAGTATAATGATATTTATACCAGAACATGCTAAAACCATGCTTATAATTTGTTCTGCATGTTTAACGTATTGGGACACTGCAGAAAGCATTGTAAATGATTTTGAACAACTTAACTGTCATATCTGTATGCAACAAAGGGTATTTAGACCAAATTAAGGTTCGTCTTCACTGTTTAAAGCCATTTCAAAGAAAAGAGGCTTGCAACACACATGTTTAGCAGACAACATACACTCAACATCTCCATTAATGCTGATGGACCCACCTAAGATCCACCTCTTCCCAGAGCACTTAGGACAATAACTACGGAACTAACAAACTTACTACTAAATATAACAAAATGTATTAAACATGTAATCAATAAAAAGCATTAGCATCAGCTCGGGTAAAATCTTGGTTGACTAGCAGCTCTTAATCCAAGTCTAGGTTTACAGGTGTGACCGGTTTTCTTTGCAGACGAGAAAGCCCCCATGAACGTCACGCTCAGAAAGAGCATTTGCCAAATGCTGTAAATGCAAATGATAAAGTTTCCTCTCCTGAACAAAGCAGCGAAACTCACCGCCTCTCCTTCACCTTTTTTCATTCATTCACGTCATGCTGTATGTGTAAGCCTTAAACTTATGTGCCATTTGAAACTCCCCCATTCTAGGTAGACTTCTAGAAGTCATCAGGAGATTATGTTGCACATGATGCTGATGCTTTCTGGTATTTAAGAGGTAATTATATATGAATACTGCTGTAATTTTTCTGGAGTCAGATCAAACTTCAGAACACTGATCCAAAAGTATGATTCAAAGTTAGGAAAGACGTTCAGCACCACGGAGAGCAACTCAAGTCTCAAGTCCAAAAAATCAAAAAATGGGCTTCTTTGGTGAAAAAAGCATGAGAGTAAAATAAAGATAAATTTAAAGAAAATAATTAAATTTAAACCCCACACTGATTAAAAAATGAATTAATTAGCAGAATAGTCTGTAGTCCACAAAATCAAATCATGAAGTAACACTAAGAATTCATTTTTGTTATGAGTGGGCAAGCCATTTCATTTTGTCTCCCACAGAGGGGTGAGGGGGTAGATTGAGGGTAGCAAAGAGTGAATTTGTTTTGTCACACACATGTGGGTACCAATTTCGTTTTTATTTTCCTGGTGTAATTCACTAGGCAAAAATCCGTGCCACCACTGAGAAATTGCAGAGGATGGGGAGGCACCATATACACAGGTTTTGGAGCAAAACATACAGCCATCAAGATGATCTTTTTCAGAGAAGGCCTTACTTATTTTAGCCAGACAAAACCAATCTGCATTCTATACATATAGCAGCATAGCTCCATAGCAGCAGTACAGGTGCTAAACTGGTATGTCCGTGGTCCAAGTATTTCATCCACTGACACATTTTGATGTATCATGAAATTTATGACATAAATAGGCCAAAAGAGTCCCTGAACTACTGAACAACAAGATTCATGCATTAGACAAGAATGGAACAACCTTTCACTTTCAGAACACCAGTGACTGTTCTCCTCTCTGTTCTCAGTTTGCAATGTTTACATTTGGGAATACTGCTGTTAAAAGAAGTGGTGATGCAACACAATGGTGTACATGCTCCTGTCCCAACATTTTTTTTTAAATGTGTTGCTGGCATCAAATACAAAAACTTAGCATATGTTTTTTTTTTAAAAAGGAAAAATAAATTGAATTATTTGTAGTTACTATATACTAATTATACATTTAATTAAATATATCTACATGATTTGCAAATTATCACATTTTGTTTTTATGAACATTTTACACAGCATCTTAAACTTTTTTTGGTTTTCAGTTTACAGTTCTACACTGTACCATGCACATGAACTGGCTGCATGGGGCAATACATTCTATTAGCCAATTCATTAGTGCCACTGCATGAGTTACTCATTATTCATCAAACTGCAATAAAATTAAAAAAGTAGACTATGTCACATTAGCAAACATAATTGCAAGAGAATGCCGATAATAATGTTGACCACCTTTCTGTTAGGGCTGCAACTAATGATTATTCCCATAACTGATATATCAGTGCATTATGTTTCTGATTAACTGGGCAAAGAAATAAGACAAGACAAGATTGTCTTCAATTAACATTAAATTAATAATTTAATAAATCAATGAAAATGAAAAAAATGAAACAAGCTTTATTTCTCCTATTACACACAGCTATTTCACAGAACACCCACTTATTCTTCTGAAGCACATAAAAAAAAATAAATGAGTTTCAACAAGGGCATATCAATACAATGATCGTGAAATAAACTCTTTAATCAGTGTAAAAATAAATGAACAATGAAGTAGAAACTTATCATTCACCAAATGATAAAGAAATGCTTAAGTAAATAGTCTGTCTGTGAGTGATACTGTAAGCAAACCTGCCATTACAGATTGTGCAGAAGGTTATCAGCGATGTTATATATGTTCTAAAGCCTACATAGCAACACAGAAGCAACCAGCAACCACATGCATTAGGCCAGAAACTTAAAAAATGATGTTACACCTGCCCACACAAAAAAAACACCAAAACACCAGTTCGAGTTAGATATATCCCTGGTGTCCATTTTCAAAAGCTCACTTGTAATTGCCCTAAAATGGTCAGGAGACCAAATGCAAAGCAAAGATTTTTAATACATGATCGTACTAACAGGCCAGCATAATTTACCCGTGCACTTAACACAAATCAGTTCCAAATGTAGCACAAACCTTCAGTCAACATCACTTCACTAAATTATAACACTTAATTATCAAAATACTAATAACAGTAACTGAGAAAAATTAACCCTATTTTTGCATTTAAGGGCACAATTACATACATTGGCCATTTTTAAAATTGTGCCTGAATCATAAAATTCCACAGTTCTCATAATTTCTAGGAACACGGAGGTTCACTACAACTCAAAGTATAACAAAACACACTATGAGTATTTTGTCACTAATCAATGGACACATTAGCCACTGAAAAAAAAACTAATTGGACAGTTTTAATAGTCTATTCATAAGATAATTAAAGTTAGAAAAAACTCTCTGCTGAAACAAAGTTTAAAAAGCAACTCTAAAGTGAAGAGTCCCTAGTGTGTTTTCTGTCTGCTTAGTGTTTTGCCTATCAATAAAAAGGGCACACTGGCTGCCTTAACAACCTTTTGTGCCAAACGGCTTAGATAAGATACAGACAACCTTTGGATTTTACGTAGTAGGCACTCATGTTTTGGCCAAAGAAAAATTCTTAATCTACTTTATATGTAAATATGCAGCAGGGATCACTGGTAAAACAGTGAGATATGGTGTTGTGTGGCAGAAGTCAAGTCTAGAAGATAGTGAAGATTGGTGGTGGAAGATGGGCTTTCCTCAGTCTCCTCAGAAAGTAGAGACGCTGCTGGGCTTTCTTGGCTGTGGAGCTGGTGTTCAGGGACCAGGTGAGGTTCTCTGCTAGGTGAACACCAAGGAATTTGGTGCTTTTGACAACCTCAACACATGAGCCGTCAATGTTTAGCAGAGAGTGATCACTTGTGGTTTTCCTGAAGTCAACAACCATCTCTTTTGTTTTGTCATTATTCAGAGACAGGTTGTTGGCTTTGCACCAGTCCGTTAGCCGCTTCACTCCCTCCCGGTATGCTGACTCATCGTTCTTGCTGATGAGACCCACCACAGTTGTGTCATTGGCGAATTCGATGATGTGGTTCAAGCTGTGCATTGTTGCACAGTCGTGAGTCAGCAAAGTGAACAACAAGGGGCTGAGCACACAACCCTGTGGAGCACCAGTGCTCAGTGTGGTGGTGCTGGAGGTATTGTTTCCATTTCTAACAGATTGAGGCCTCTCAGTCAGGAAGTCCAGGACCCAATTACAGAGGGAGGTGTTCACGCTCAGCAGGGTCAGCTTTTCAGTCAGGTTTTGGGGGATGATTGTGTTAAATGCTGAACTAAAGTCTATGAAGAGCAGTCACACATATGTGTCCTTCTTCACACATATGTGTCCAGATGTGAGTGGGCCAGATGAAGGGTGGTGGCTATTGCATCATCTGTTGAGTGATTTCGGTGGTACCCGAACTGCAGGGGTTCCAGTGAAGGAGGCAGCAGAGTCTTGACATGCCTCATGACGAGCCTCTCGAAGCACTTCATGATGATGGAACAGTAGTCGCTGAGGCAGGACACTGGAGACTTCTTTGGCACAGGAACAATGGTTACAGTCCTGGAGCACGTTAAAACAGTGGCGCTGCTCAGGGAGATGTTAAAGATGTCAGTCAGAACATCTGCCAGCTGGTCTGCACATTCTCTAAGCAACCTGCCAGATATGTTGTCTGGTCCAGCAGCTTTCCGTGAGTTGACTCTGCATAGAGTTTTCCTTACATCAGCTGTGGTCAGGCACAGTACCTGGTCATTGGGAGGAGGGGTGGTCTCACTCGCTTCCACGTTGTTCAGTGCCTCAAACTGTGTGTAGAAGGTTTTAAGCGCATCTGGAAAGGAGGCATCAACGTCACAGGCAGGTGTTGTTGTCCTGTAGTTGGTGATAGCCTGGATGCCCTGCCATAGGTGCCATGTGTCACCGCTGTC
>JBBPDA010075825.1:0-12482 GCA_037974385.1 Arnoldichthys spilopterus | reverse complement strand
GTTGTTGCACTGTAACCTTCATTAAGCTGTATTTGAAGACGCAGGACCAACACTTTCCCTTCATGGCTGAGTGAGTATAACACCACACAGTTCTAGTATAAATTCTGCAGTTTAATGCTGCAGTGTAACAATGTTTTCATGTTTCAACACTTTTGATTTTCTGGAGAAAATTAGTTTTAATTTTCCAGTTATTAAAAATGTTCCCCACACAGTCACACATGGAATAGGATGCACCCAGATGCCCAGTTTTGATCACACTTCTCACCTCCACACTCTTTTTATTCATTACTTTTACTTTGTGGTGCTCAGACATTATAAATGACCTGTGTGTATTTGTGTGTGTGTGTAGGAACATTGATATGCTGGATGGAGTATTGAATGCCCACGCTAGACTCATTCAGATGAACCTGCAGTGAAAATCAACACTGAATGAAAGACAGTGAGGTTCAAGAAAAACCAGCCAAGATCCACCACAGAACTTCAGCAGCATCCACAGGCTTTTCAATAAAATAACCTCTCCCTCAACTCTTGCAGAATAATGTGCTTATTTCCTGCCTCTTTTTACAGGGCCCATGTCACAGAAAACTGAATGTTCCCTGCTGAATGCCTTCTGCAGTGGATTATAAAATCTCTCTCTATTTTCAAGAAGCGTCTTAAGACCTGTTCCGCACCTACCTCATAAGCCTATCGGTCACATACGAACATACAATAACTGCCAAGAGAATGTCTCCCAGATAGTAATGTTCCACTTATAGTTTTTATTGTAGCACTTGCCATCTGTATTCTATGACTAAGAGCAATGTGCTGGACTCTTTGTAGCACTCACTTCAGTGTTGCCCTGTGCAGCTATAATGGTTGATATTTCTTGTGTCTTGGAAATCGCTTTGGATAAAAGCGTCAGCCAAATGAGTAAATGTAAAGTAAAAAGTAAAAGAATTAGATCGTAAAGTAAAGAATCTGACACAGATTCAATAAATCAAACCAACTATAGGGCACATCTCACTAAATCCCACCCCTAAATCCTGGGTGATCAGTTGTAGCTTTGCCACTGTAGCTAGGCCTGGGCAGCTCTGACAAACTTTTTGAATTTAAGAAAATGCAATGGTACTGTGCATCCCCCTTGCCATTGTGAACTGAAGGTCGCAGGTTCAATTCCTGGCTTGGGAACCAGTTAGGTAGCCTTCAGCAAGGTACTGTCCCATCGCACTGGGCACTGTTGATATTTGCCTGTTGCTTCACATGTTATGGGTTAAATGCAGAGGTCACATTTTGTTGTAGTGAAAGTGACTTTTTGTCATTGTGAACACACTCAAGCACCACAACGAAATGTGACCTCTGCATTTAACCCATCACATGTGCACACGTGGAGCAGCAGGCTGCTACCAACAGCGCCCGGGGAGCAGTGTAGTGGGACGGTACCTTGCTCAAGGGTACCTCAGTAGTGCCCAGGCCACGACTCGAACCTGCAACCTTCAGGTCCCAAAGGCAGTGTCCTAACCACTAGGCCACCACTGCCTTGAGTGTGTTCACAATGACAAATAGTCACTTAATATGAAAAATTAAGTTGTTAATACATTCTCTTACCCTGTGTGTGAGCATTTCTTCTTACTGCAGTAATACATCATATTACTGTATTATACCAAAGTAATTTAAAACCTAAGAGAGTGGACAGACTTACCTTCCTTGCCCACAACCTGTAGTAGGGTAATGTCTGGTTTAAAACATTGACAGCACTGAGAGACAGAAAATAAGCTGAGCACAATTGAGTGAATGTTGCTGTGTTAGCAATGTATAACTGCATTTTCTCTAACCGCTCTACAAAATCCATGGGGTCAATTAGATGTCCTTGGGCAGCAACAGCAGGCACATTTTCTGTCCATCTACATTTTGCTAAAGATCACATGAACAAAAATGGCCTTTGGAAATATTTTGCATGGACATATGCGAGCAAAATTAATTTATTATATATGGAAAGCGCAAAGTCTTGAGAAAGGAAAGCATTGCATTCCAGCATATGAACATCATTCCTTTGGTGAAACATATTGGTGATAGGCTGCAACTGACACAAAGCAAAAAATGAGGAATGACTTATATACAATTATAATAATGTACAGGAGTGGTTGTTAAGCCCTGGTGAAAATTGAGCAGTAATTATTAGTCCAATGATCTTCACTAAATAATTCACTCTTTTTTGCTTTTGGCTAAAGTCCTTCTGCAACATTTACACAAGAGCCAATTGCATGTTTTCAAAATAATGAATGTGACAAGCATGATAATGGAGAGCAAAAAGGCAGCAACGTCAAGAGAGTGGTACTGGTACCAACTGAGGTTATGGGCCTCCACCCTCAGGTGCTTTGCCCCCTTGTTGCGCATCACAAACTCTATCCAGTAGACAGCCCGGTCCAATGGTTTCATCGGTTGATCATGATGGATTCGGGACAGCCTCATGATACTCTCCTTGTACCTGAGAGAAGAAATTTTTACAAAAACTGGTTCGTTTAAACATCAAATGGACAGGCACTGTGAGGGCTTACTGCAGTCAGATCAAAGCATGTTTGACTAAATAAATTAGGGACTACCATTATTATTTTAATTATTCCTTATTTGATGAGGACCTTTATAGCCTTAAGCCATCACTTTTTACAAGATGCAAGACATTTGGAATTTATGCTGTGCTGTTAAAGAACTGGAATATGTCAAAGTCTGATCTTCAAAATGCATGTTTTTGAAAGTGTATCATGGCATGAACAAATTCCTGAGGACCTCAAGAAAAAGATTTTTCAGCTTGGAAAAGGTTACAAAACCATATCTAAAGAGTTGGACCATTGTTAACCTCTTCAGGAGTGTTTGACCAATAAAGGTCACTTCAAGAGTAAGGTCACTAAAAAACCCAGGGTAAATTTTAGGCAATTGAAGGCCTCTCTCACATTGGATAATGTGAATGTTCATGAGTCCACCATAAGAAAAGACTGGCAAATGTACATGACAGGGTGGCAAGGAGAAAGCCATTGCTCTCCAAAAAGAAGATTTCTCCCAAATTACAGTTTGCTACAGATCAAATGGACAAGGCAGAAGGCTGTCCTTTATGTTGGATGAAACCAAAACCAGACTTTTATGATTAGAAAGCTTCATATTCTTTTAATATCTGTGTATAAATCTGATGATGATCTTAATTATGCAGAAATATAGAAGATTCTAAAGCAGGCATGAACCATGGGTTCATGAATGATCAGAATCACATCGGTATCAGCTAGGAAAAGACAGTTTTAACACTGGCAGATATGTACATGAAAAATATTGGTTTTTGCCTACAAATCCCACATCATAAATACACGTTTTATGCAAACTGAAGTCCTAATCTAGGTAGATGTAGATATTATTATAAATATAGAAATATTTGTATAAACATCAGTATCAGCATCGGTAGATATGTACATGACGAATTTCAGAAGTCGGCATCGGCCTACAAATCATGCATTGTTATACATAAAAGATTCACAGTCTTTCAAACACCATTGTATATTTACTTTTAGTAAAGGACCCTTACGACCCCCAAGGTGATTCCCATCTTAAAATATCAACTTTATGGTAAACACAGTATCAACTCACGATGGATTGTTGATAACATCAGTCAGAGCCTCCTTCAGGTCTTTGGTTTCCATTTTATGGAACTCAAGTATTTTAGCTGCTCCTTTGGTTTTCATACGGAACAGATTATCTGGCTGGTCACCAAACAGTGGAATGCCCACCATTGGGACTCCATGATAAATAGCTTCATAAATTCCATTAGCTCCGCCATGGGTGATGAAGGCCTTGGTTTTAGGATGTCCTGTCAAATTCAAATCATAAATGCATGTTGGGGAACATCTTCCACAGCAAAGTGGCATGGTATATGGTATATACTGCTTGGCTGTTAAAACTGAATTCTATTACCGTTCCATCTGCAATGAAATCTCTTACTATCTCTTACTCACTTGTTATAGAAGCGAAGTAAAGTTCAATAAGTTGGTTTTATATTCATAGGATTTAAGACTTTATTTCTGATTTAGCTTCTGCTGATTTTTTAAGATATTGAGTAAAACTTTTTGATTTGGGAACAACTGTCCTATTTAAAAAGAGGCAATCGACAAACATACAGACCTTTGTATCAGTGCACTTTACAGTACTACTGGCAGCTCTTTCTCCCCAAAAACGTACTAGCATTATGTGTTGGGGACAGAGCCATGAAATATTTGCCAGATAAACCTAAATAAACTTGTTCCAGCCAGTCTTGTAAAGTACATCATGCTTGTCAAATTTGATTTTGTTAATTTCAGGTTAACTCTAGTTTGCTTAGGGGCAACAACAAGTTCTAATTTTAATGCAGGCGTGCTGTCACACTCTTCTTCAGAATGACAGACAGGCTGCAGGAGAATAAGAATTAGAATATCTTATACTATATCTGTTTTCATTTGTGCTAAAGTACAAAAAAATGATCTGCAAAGCTACAATGCAAGAAAGTTGATATTAAGCAACCAGTGTTCATTGGTGCGATAAAGTTACTGGGGAAAAAATCATGTTAACACAATTCTGCTCAACCAACCAAACTGTGCCATTAGATCTGAATGTTGAATAACATATATTATCTGAGTTGTACCTGGAAAGACTATTTATAAAAAATAATTAAATACATACATTTCATAAAATAAAATTAGATTAGTATTATTCTATTAATTATATAAGGGATTTTAAAAATTCTAATTAGAATAATTACTATTTATAATTTTACATACATAAAAACTTGCAAAAGTCCCTCCCTGTATATTATTTTGTTTCATATAATCTTAAAATTGCTCTAGCCATGCATATCATAGCAATATTTAATAAGAAAAATGTGGCATCGATAATACATATTAGCTTTAAAAACTGGTGAAATATTTAAACCTAATTTATTATATGCTGAAGTTAATTTGGCTAAACAGCTTCAAACAGAATAAGATTTCACCAGCATTACTAATGTTTTAATTTAGTCTGCATCATTTGTTTCCATTACTTAAAATGAGTTGCTGTCATGCCTGATTGGATACTAGTTATCAACCCTTATCACCAACCTGTCTGTTTACCAACATTGTTATTTGGGCCATTATTGGATATCAGAATTTTTAGGGCCTTTAGTGCCTTGGTTATTGGTATCTGTAACAAGAATTTATATTGGTGGGGCCTTATTATACACATATATGTCAAAACTATTTTTTACCTAGTAAGTCATTCTGGGGAATCCAGTCAAAGAGTCTTGTGTTTGAAGCAAGAGTGTCTGGTTTCTCTCCTGAGTACCGCCACAAGACCTGTAATTAAGCACAAGGTCTGATTTAAAATAAAAGTAGGAAACACTAGTAAATCTGCTTATACTGTATTAACCCCAAAGCCAGAACCATATAACATTCATGACAATACTGTAAGGGTTAGTGCCCGGACGGGCCGGCAGGGGGCAGTTGAGAGGCCTGCCTTCGCAGCTGCGTTGTGTTGAGCCAGCTGGGGGCGTTTGGCGACATGTTGCCATGGTCACCTGGGCCAAAGCCCTTATAAGCATGGTTGTCTAACCGGGCGGGGCAGAGTCATTGTCCATTTTGGCAGGTGTGGCAGGCCGCACCGGACTCTCACTAATTTGGTAAAAGCTCTGGGTTTTAACTCAGAGTCTCCCTTTCCTCATCACATTCCTATTTACCCCAGCAGATAGGCAGTGAGCAGGGTTCGAGTAGGTGTCTGCTGGGGGAATTCCTTCTACCCCAACTCGAGTCCGCCTGTGGCTGTGTAGTCAATCATAGGTAGATAGAGGTCCTCTGAGGGCCAGGGCCATTCAACTTGTCCAGTTTCACAAAATAATACAAAAAAGTGCAATCAAGAAAAGTACAGCAATCCTAGTAATAAGAAATACATAAAAGTCAGACAGAGATTTCACAGCTCTGTTCAAAATCCTGTTTGAATAAAAACATTTTAAGTTGTTTTCAAAAGACTAAAAACACTAGTGGGAGACCGTTCCCAAACCCTTGGTGCAATAGACTGGAAAAAACAATCCACACGAGTCTTAAGCCAAGTGCGTGGGACAACTTAAAGGCCCTGTTGCACTGACCTAAGGGGCTGGACAGGTTGTATATCACTGCAAGAGGCCAGTAATGTACTCTGAGACTTTTCATGTAGAGCTCTGTTAGTTAAGCACTAAAGTTTTCAAGTGAATTCTAAAATAAACTGGAACCCACTGAATATGAAATGGGAGTAATATCTCTGCTTTAATCGGGTTAAAAACCTGATTTGATTGATAAGCATTCAGTCAGAATGGACAGTTAATCTTCTTAAGTTCAAACAAAATTAAAGCTGTATACTGTCTGCGTAAAAAGATTATATGAAATGCATTTAAAAGAGTTAATAATCTGAGACAGCGAATGAATGTATAAAGAAAACAAAACTGGTTTTGCACTCCACATGCCATGGAGCAGTAACAGATCTGATAAAATCTGCAACACCAACCAAGAAACTCCTATTGGTTAGATATGAGAACAAACCCAAATATGGAAACAATGACCCACACAAAATCTGATGGTTCACTGTATAAAAGGCCATACTAAGGTCTAGCAGTTCTAACACAGAACATTCTACTGTGTCTGGAGTCATTAATTGTTCACTAAAAACTTTATGGTAGCTGTTTCTGTGGAATGTTATTTCTGAAAACCAGACTGAATTAATTAAACAAACAATTCTACTACATGCAAGTGCTGTGGGTTATGCTTCCTGCCAATCAGACATCTAAAAGGGCATGAAGAAACAGAATTTTATACTGACATTCAAGTGTTTTTGGTGACTAAACATCAACAAACAGACTCAACATGAATCAGTAACCTGATGCCATGTAGCCCTTCAGGCAGCTGGAACTGATGATAAAAACATGTGGTCTCAAACCTTTTGTGGAATCTGCCCGATTCCTGAAGCAATGGTGTTGGCTTTCTCTTTGGTGAGGTTCTTCACTAATGAGCCCAGTGAAAACACCACAATGCCATGGTCCCCTGAGCTCTGAACAAATTCCTCCATCTTCTGCAAAACCAAAAAGGAAACTTATTAATGAGACAGCCTTGCGCATGTTGGTCCCATAGTCATGTTGAGGCAACTGTGAGAACAGAGAAATATAGCTGAATGAGTTTGTTATACTATAGTTTTGGCTCTTTGGGACATCTACTTTGTGTATTTCCAACCATTGTATACAGATATATTATATAACTTAATTCACTATATCACCATTCCAACCATTCCTTGGCTTTAGATAGGTTAATTGACATCATTTGAGTCAGGAGATGTATCTGCTGATGTTTTTTAAGACATTCCAAACCAATTCCAGACCTTTTTTCATTTGTTCATTTGTTAACCTCCATGAATTTCCAAATGCCTGAGAGTATCAGGTTCATATCTGCAAACAATAGTATGTACATACAAACACCATGGGACCACCAATCACCAGTCATCTCAGAGATTAATGTACTTTGCATGGAATTGTGCACTTCAAAATAGGTCATCATGAAGAAGAAAAGTTATGTGGATATACTGGATCAACATCTCAAGACATCAGTAAAAGCTTGGCTGCAAATGGACAAAGACCCCAAACATATTTCCAACGTTGTGGCAAAGCGGCACAACAATGTCAAAGTACTGCATTGGACATCACAAAGCCCTGACCTCAGTTCTTTTGAAAAATGGGGGTAGAAGTAAAAAGCAAGCTATTTGTGTGATAAAGTTTAGTATCTGTTAGATAAAATTCAGTAGCAAAGGTCACACAATGGTTTACACAATTTTTTTCCTAGACTCTAGAGCAGTGGTTGACAAAGTACCCCCTGTCCTACACATTTTAGTGTTTTTTCTAGTCCAAACACACCTGATCTAACTAAAAAAGTGAATCACCTAGCTGAACTGCAGTGTTACTGTAAACACAAAAATGTGTAAGGCAGTGGGTACTTCGGGACCAGGTTGGGAACCACTGCTCTATAGTGTTTATGATGTGTGTGAGAATTAATGATGATGATCTTACTTTTGGAAGAGGCTTTGCAGGCTTGCATTGCAGTCCCCCAACAAATTTGAAGTTTGGCAACAGAGGCCGAGGATACTCCAAGTCCCAGTAAGTTCTGATAAACCAGATGTCAGCTTTTCCTATAGTTTCACACAGCGTTGTGGGTTTGCCTGTGAGGTACAGGAACAAAGAGCATGATTTTGGAACCTTCAAAGTTTACTTAACAGCTTTATATATAACCATTACAAAGTAAGTGCTGCATCTGAATTGTAATATATAATAATAATACTAATGTTGCATAAAAAGGAGGTCTTAGTGTCACCTTACCCATGACTTTGGTGTAACATTTATCAGCAAATAGTTCAAAAATAACTTTGTATATTGCTGTGTTAGCAATATATAACAGCATGTTCTCTAACCGCTCTAAGAAATCCATGCGGTCGGTGAGATGCCCTTGGGCAGCTACAGCAGGCACATACGATGGCGGTGTTGGCAACTGACCGCACATTCTCTCCAAACTGTACGCAAAAGAGGCTCGAATGGACACCACATGAGGCAGGCCAAGCTTCTCTGCCAAAAGTTCAGAGCACAATGTCATAGGATCATACAGAAGCACATCAAAGTGAGATTCCCGAAGTGAAGTTATGAGCTGTTCGTTAAGGAGCATCCCCTCACACATTGCCTCAAGACCATACTGAAATTCAGACATCATGTTCCAAAACATGAACAAAGTCTGGATCCCTGAAGTTTGATTTATCCAAGCGTTAATCATCGTTTGCCACATTGCTTCCACATCTTCTTGTTCTATGTTGATCTTATAAACAATGTATTTGAAGTTCTCCTTTTGCGAGTGTTTGACCGTAGGTGAGGCAGAGTGCACGAGAACAGTCACACTGTGATTCCGAGCCACCAACTCGTCCACGATTACGCGCATGTTTTGCCAATGGCTGAATTCACCTGGAACCACCAGGATGTTGCCACCGAGGGTTAATCCAGACCCACTTAGCAGCAAAGCTACCAAGCGGAGGAAACAACTGGATAACATTGTATCAGTCTAACTGACAGCTAAGCTACTGCTCGTCTCTATAGTCAACTTCACACACCCCTGCGCGCCTCATCGGTGGACTTTGATATAAGTTACACAGAACTGGGGCAAAGGAGAAAGGGCGGGTATGCGTTCACCAGATAGTGTGTACACACAGCCTCTCATCATGACTATGCATTTTCTGCACCTTGTACTAGTGCTGGACAATGAAAGAGTAAAGATATTTTTGGCAAAATTGGTCAAGTCAACATTGATTAAACTAATTCCGCCCATGTTTTGACAGACAATGCAACCAGCCAATGAGAAACCATCATGTGGGTGGAATAGGGTTCCAGCGAATCATGGTAGATTCATGCATACAGCACAGAGTGTGGGAGCAGAAGCAGCAGCAGTGCATGTGCTGATAGATGGGTTACTGCTAGATAAAAGAGAAAAGGATGACAGAAATTGCATATTTACCAAATTGTGTTTGCTTTGTGGTCTACAAAAGTTTACCAGGTAAAAACATTCAAAGCCCTTTAAGCTCTTCAGTAAATATAGGCAGCAATAGATAGATAGATTTGTGGATGGATAATTTGTGTTAGATTAAGGTCTCTGCAGTATCATAGATCAATTGGGCACCCTTGCCATAGGAGTTTCTATATTTCTGTATGACCTAAAACATTATCCGTCGTCATTTTTATTTCTATAATATATATACACACACACACACCTATATATATATATATATATATATATATATATATATAATCTCAGTTTAAAAAGAAAGCAGCATTTCCTTGTGTCGCATATGGCTGTCCATATGGGCTCTCCTCAGATGGAGTGAGTGTGTTAAAAGCTGTAAAAACTTCAACCAGAAATAGGTTATCAGGATGGGATAGGCTGGTCCAGACAGCAGCTATCTGTCCATGAACTGAATCTCAAGAGAACATGGTACATGTAGCAGGCCAAAGACCCCAAGCATACATATAATTCAACAAATAATGAAAAATAATGATTTAGAATGGCCTTAAGACAATGTGTGCTACCATCCTACCCACTCAATGAAGTTCATGCTATCAGTGAGATGCCCATGTTTGCTAGCCATGGGGACATTTGATAGTGTATAAGTTTTCTTCCCCACCTGTTGGTACATGGTGACATAATCAAAAGTCAAAAAATGTTTGTCATTAAATTAAAAAAAAGAAGACTGACAGTCTGACAGAAGACAAAGAAATATTTGAGCTTTTCAATGGTCTGGTCTGATCTGAAGACATCTCCGTAATACATCAATGACAGGAAATAACAAGGTTAAAAGGTCCAGTTTGATTTTAGGCTGACATAAACAGTCAGTAAGAGCAGTTCATGATAATTAAGAGACCAATCAGAGCCTTGGACTGAGGGTGAGTGCTACAGATGTCACTAGGCTGGACATTACAGATTCACACTGGACATTAAATTTCCTGATTAGATTTAAACTGCCTTTAGTTCTAGAAATTAATACCAACAATTTTATTGGTTTTTATTATTCTTTTTCAGTAGTTATACATTATGCTCAAAGTTCTTTACAATTAAACTTGTAATATTCCCTCTGTTCAAAAACTTGTTTTCTAGTTCCATCATCTTTTAAGTTTCAGCTATATGACTGGAAAATTACCTTACAAGTCTTGCACAATGCCACAAAAGAATGTGTTCTTAATTACCTAATTTACACCAATCAGCCACAATACCACACACCAGTAAAGTAAATACAATGGCACCTGTTAGGGGGTGGGATATAATAGTGAACAGTCAGTTCTTGAAGTTGATGTGCTGAAAGCAGGATAGGCAAATTTAAGGATTTAAGTTACTCTGACAAAGGCTTTATTGTGATGGTTTGATGACCGAGTCAGAGCAAAACTGCAGGACTTGTGGAGTGTTGAAGGTGTGCAGAAGTTAGTGCCTACCACAAGGATGGACAACTGATAAATTGGTGACTAAGTTATGGGGAGTCATAGCTCACTGATGCATGTGCGGAGTGAAGCCTAGCCCATTTGTTTTGATTTTATGGAGGAGCTCATGTGGTTTGAAAAGTGACTCTGAGATCTGACTCTGATTGAAAGGAGTCAGAACACACAGGGCACCACAGTCAGAGCTGTTTCAGCAGCATGAGTGACCTACTTAGCATTAGGCAGGAGGTGTTAATGTTATGGTTGATTGGTATAAATATAAGCTAATAATACATTTACATAAAAAAACTTGTAATGTTTTAAGTGCAAAACAATTCTCGCTGTAGAGAACAGAGAAGTTCTAAAAAGAAACTTTTACTACATACAGTGATGAAATCTTTAAAATCTAATATTTTAGATCATTTGTACATATTGTGTAGCACAACAAAAATATTGTGGAACATACCATGTACAATTACATTAATGTACAGCAGAGTAGTCATTTAAAAAAAAAAACCCTGTGAAAATTCAGCAATGATTATTAATCCATTGATCTGCACTAAATAATTCACTCTTTTTTGCTCTTAGCTGAAGTCCTTCTGCAACTTTTACAGATGAGCCAAGTGCATGTTTTCACAAAGATGAACATGACTAATGCGACTATGGAGAGCAGAAAAGCAGCAACGTCCAGGCAGTGGTACTGGTACCAAGTGAGGTTATGGGCTTCCACCCTCAGGTGCTTGGCCCCCTTGTTGCGCATCACAAACTCGATCCAGTAGACGGCATGGTCCAATGGCTTCATTGGCTGATCATGATGGATTCGGGACAGCCTCATGATGCTCTCCTTGTACCTGAGAGAAGGAATTAAAGTCAGTTAAGCCATTGAGGTTAGATGTCAATTCGATACACATTGTGAGCACATAGTTCAATTAAATCAAGGCATGTTTGACAATTACTTTAAATACATTTGTTTTATCACTGCTTATTTTAGGACTTCAACTGCAAAGAAGATTCCCAAGGACCTCAGAAAAAATGTTGTTGATGCTTATCAGGTTGGACCATTTTTACTTTCTCCAGGAGTGCTTGATCAAGAAAGATTGCGCCAAGAGCAAGGTCACTAAAAACCTCAGGGTAACTTCTATACAACTAAAGGCCGCTCTTACATTGGCTAATGTAATTGCTTGTTGGTCTACAGCAATAAAACACTGAACAGCAAAAAGTGCATTGTAGGGTTGCAAGGAGAATTGCTTTTCAAAAATGACACTTCTGCCAATTTACACTTTGCTAAAGATCACATGGACAAGGCAGAAGAAAACTGGTTTTATGGGTATATTAAACTAAAGTGTTTATGGTTTATAAGAGAATCGGATTGCTTAGCGAAAGGAAAAAGCTATATTCCAGCATAAGAAAGTTATCCCATCTGTTCTCTTAAAAAAAAAAAAAAAAAAAAAAAAAAGTTATTGTCTGTCAAGGTTTTGCATGAGCTCAGGTATAATCAAGA
>JBBPDA010075774.1:0-10318 GCA_037974385.1 Arnoldichthys spilopterus | reverse complement strand
GGCCTTTTTAGTATCAAATAAACAAACATCGCTCACCGTCGCCCTCTAAAGGCCTTATTGACATCAAATAAACAAACATCACTCACTGTCACCCTCTAAACACTTTATTGACATCAAATAAACTAACATCGCTCATCGTCATCCTCTAAAGGCCATATTGACATCAAATAAACAAACGTCACTCACTGTCACCCTCTAAAGGCCTTATTGACATCAAATAAACAAACATCGCTCGCCATCACCCTCTAAAGGCCTTTTTAGTATCAAATAAACAAACATCGCTCACCGTCGCCCTCTAAAGGCCTTATTGACATCAAATAAACAAACCTCACTCACTGTCGCCCTCTAAACACTTTATTGACATCAAATAAACAAACATCGCTCATCGTCATCCTCTAAAGGCCATATTGACATCAAATAAACAACGTCACTCACTGTCACCCTCTAAAGGCCTTATTGACATCAAATAAACAAACGTCACTCACTGTCGCCCTCTAAACACTTTATTGACATCAAATAAACAACCGTTGCTCACCGTCGCCCTCTAAAGGTCTTATTGACATCAAATAAACAAACGTCACTCACCGCCACCCTCTAAAGGCCTTATTAACATCAAATAAACAAACGTCACTCACTGTCACCGTCTAAAGGCCTTATTGACATCAAATAAACAAACGTCACTCACTGTCGCCCTCTAAACACTTTATTGACATCAAATAAACAACCGTTGCTCACCGTCGCCCTCTAAAGGTCTTATTAACATCAAATAAACAGACATCGCTTGCCGTCGCCCTCTAAAGGCCTTATTAGTATCAAATAAGAAAACCTCACTCACTGTCGCCCTCTAAAGGCCTTATTGACATCAAATAAACAAACATCGCTCGCCATCGCCCTCTAAAGGTCTTATTAGTATCAAATAAACAAACATCGCTCATCGTCGCCCTCTAAAGGCCTTATTGACTTTAAATAAACAAATGTCACTCACCGTTGCCCTCTAAAGGCCTTATTAACATCAAATAAAGAAACGCAGCTCACCATCCCCCTCTAAAGACCTTACTGACATCAAATAAACAAACATCGCTCACCGTCGCCCTCTAAAGGCTTTATTAACATGAAATAAACAAACATCGCTCACCGTCGCCCTCTAAAGGCTTTATTAACATCAAATTAACAAACATGACTCACAATCTCCCTCTATAGGCCTTATTAATGTAAAAAGAATTAACATAACATCGCTCACCGCTGCGCTCTAAAGGCCTTATTGATATCAAATAAACAAACGTCACTCACTGTCGCCCTCTAAAGGCCTTATTGATATCAAATAAACAAACGTCACTCACTGCCGCCCTCTAAAGGCTTGATTAGCACAGATTGGTGATGTTCCTCAAGCAGGATTGAAGACTAATCACCCTTCTTGTTGTTGCTTACAGTCTGTGACTGGTGAAATCTGCCTTTTTTATGATGCTTGCACATGTTTGGTGTTTTCTGAGTATTATTCATGCCCAATATGCACTAAAAGAAGTGTATTTTAGTGCAGTAATGGTGACATACCATCGTTTTTTCACGATCCTCCGCTGAAAATGCAACCATGTGATTTTCCCTCCACTAAAAACGGCTCGCACGTGTACGACTGCTCCTCATCAATCCGGCAGCCTCTTTATACAGCTGTCATCCTGCTCTTTCTGTCATCTACTGCTTGTTTACTGCACCCTGCTGTTCCTCTCTCAACACTTCCTCCCTCCCTCTCTCTCTCTCTCTCTCTCGCTCTCTCTTTCTATCATCCCCCTGTTTAGAGCGCCCCTTTGATCAGCAGCATCTGAAACCACTCGTGGATTTTCAGCTGTGAAATTAAGCTGGCTTCTAAACCATGTCCAGGATTTTTAATTAAAGATTCAGAACGTGGCTCCCTCCCTCCCTCCCCCCCCACCCCCCCACCCCCGTCACTCACAAATATCCAAGTGGCTGCCACGGTTGCGGGAAAGTGGGACGCTTTTAGGCGCAGAAGAGAAGAAGAGAGATTGCGAGAAAGGGCAGATATTTTAAAGAGCCAGAATGTTCGAGTCACAGTGCAGATTATCTTTAAATTACACCGACCGGCCGTAACATTAGGACCACCTGTGCAATATTGAGCGTGTCCCCCTCCTGCTGCCGAAACAGCTCTGACTGTGGTGCACTGTGTGTCCTGACCCCTTTCTATCAGAGTCGGCATCGCTTTTTACACCACAGTAGCTGTCGCTGCTGTGAAGAACACCACCCAAATAATGCATGGACACCAGTGGCCCTGTGGTCAAAAAGAGGGTGGGGGGTGAAGCAGGGAAAGTTCATTTGTCTCCTCACATGTGTCACAGCCCATGTCAGGTGAGGTATTTGTACGGTACAGGGCGTTTGAAAACCGTAAAGATAACCTTTGCGCATTTGTACTGTAAAGATAAACTTTGCACTTTTGTACTGTAAAGATAAACTTTACATGATTTTATACCCATACAGGTAACATTTGCACATGTCTTATAATGTAAAGATAATCTTTTCGCATTTCTTGTTGCGTATAGTTTATCTTTACACATTGTTTTGTTCTGTAAATGTAACCTTGTTTTTACCGTAAAGATAGCCTTTGCACATTTTTTACACCCATACAGAAAATATTTGCATATTTCTTGCAAAGATAATATTTTTAAAAATATATTTATATATATATATATATATTTTTTTTTTTTTAATAATTATTTTTTTTTGTACTGTAAAGATTACATTTGCACATTTCTTGTACTGTAACAGTAACGTTTGCATGTTTATTGTACTTTAAAGATAACCTTTATTTTTTACTATATAGATACCCTTTGCACATTTTTGTGCTGTAATCTTTGCATATTTTTCCCCCTGTGAAGTTACAGGATATGTTTTGCATACGTTTGGTACTGTAGGGATAAGCCTGCATGCATTTATTTGTTCTTTAAGGGTATTGGTGTTTGTAGGCTTTCAGCAAGTGTTGATGTATATTAGTAATATACTGCTACTACTATAATAATGCATATGTTGTCATACGCCTGAGAACAGAATGAATGCTGTATACTCGTGTATATGTGTACAGTGGTAATAGTATTACCCCGAACGGAATGGAGAGCAGCCTTCAGGTCGACCTGTGACTTGCTGCGACTCTCCGGCTTCTCCGACGCGAGCCCATCCTCCTTTGAAAGCCTGAGAGCAGATAGATTACACCCAGGCTTCTTCCAGCCACTCTATTAAGGTACGGCAATGAACGGAGGAGAGTGTATGGGCAGAACCTCCATGAAGTGGGAATTGAACAGGCGCTCCTAGATGGCAGCTTGTTCATCAGGTTTGACAGATAGAGGAGATGTACAGTGGTCACGAAGAGCAATGTGGAGTTAATAAGCTGACTCGAGGCGTCCAGACGTATTACTTGCAGTGGTGACGCCGCACCAGCTCAAGGTGTTTGAGCACCTCAGGGAAGAAACAATGCAGTTGTGGCGTGGTTCCTCCCCTGGGGAACTTGCCCCATTATGCACTTGGACACCTTACAATGCCCCGTTCGTCCTACAGGATACAAACATGGTAGAAAAGAGTAGAAGTTGACAAGTCTTGATGTTTTAATGGGCATTTGCCAAAAAACAAAAAGGCCACCTGGTGATGAAGACGCTGCCTGATGCCCGGGACATTGTTCTACCAGAGTTTGGAGAAGCTTTTTTGTGATGAACCACTTCACAAGAACCTATTTATTATTTATTTGTATTATTATTAATATTATTGGTTGAATTTCCTTTTAATAACTAATGCTAAATCTCTAGGAAGACTTTTTGACTAAAAGCAGTAACATCAGGAAAGAATATATATGTACATAAAAAATATCAGCATCAGGCCACAATTCCCATGTTGGTGCATCCCTAGTAAACATGGTGGTTGAGTTACAGAAAGTTTTGACTGCTAAAATTATTTTTACCAGATACAAAATGCACTTTAGAACCAGTTGAGAGGAACTACCCACTGTGGAGCTCCGTTCACGGGTGTTTACTACATACCTTCATGGGAGTTTTCCTCCAGTAGGTGGTGCTGAAGTGGCTTAAGTTGGCCGATGGCTGGTATAGCGACCGCATAGGAGAAGATGCAGGAGTCGTGATCGGAGCACTTAAACGCATTAAGACCGTGCTCTATTACCTCTGACACATATCAGCTCAGTAAAGTCTGATCTTCACTGTCTGTTTACCTGTCTGTGTTTTTGCCCAGTTTTTTTAGAGCTTTAAGAGCTGAGGAACATGAGGAACGCTTCACACTGTTTGAATAAAAAACAGCTTGCACTTCAAATGGACCAATCACAGTACACTTTCATCTGGACCAATCACAGTGCACTTTCATCTGGACCAACCACTGTGCACTTTAGTCTGGAGCAATCACTGATAACTTTCATCTGGACCAATCACTGTACACGTTCATCTGGACCAATCATTGTACACGTTCATCTGGACCAATCACAGTGCACTTTCATCTGGACCAATCACTGTACACGTTCATCTGGACCAATCACAGTGCACTTTCATCTGGACCAATCACTGTACACGTTCATCTGCACCAATCACTGTACACGTTTATCTGGACCAATCACTGTACACTTTCATCTGCACCAATCACTGTACACGTTCATCTGCACCAATCACTGTACACGTTCATCTGGATCAATCATTGTACACGTTCATCTGGACCAATCACTGTACACTTTCATCTGGATCAATCACTGTACACGTTCATCTGGACCCGTCCCAATACCTTTTCATCTGCACTAATCACCCCGATCACTGTACACTTTCATCTGGAGCCTTTATTACTAAATGCTAAATACTTTCGCGTGTGTTCAGCAGCTCTGCACTGTTTTTTGGGGGTTTTTTTTTGACAGCTCAGCCCTGTTTGTTTGTCATGGGTTGCAGCGTCTGGGACTGACAGCATATTGTTGAGCAGCGCTCATAATCTCACCCCCCCCAATGGAATCGCTGGGTAATGGTGGAGGTGCGGAGCAGTGGATTAGGCCCATAGAGTGACAAACAAAAGTGGGTTAATCGGCACTGCTGGTGTCTTTCACTCGCCGGGGGAGCGCACTATTAGATTTTTTTGTGCAGCTTCAGCCCACATCCATTCCCGAATTTCCCAATTTCCTCATTCCAGTGTGTCCTGACTGCAATTGGCTTCTGGTTGTTGGAATATTTGTTCCACAGAAGTGGACCTGCTGTTAACACTGTTAGTCTAAGGATTCCTAAGATATTATTATTATTATTATTATTATTATTATTATTATTATATAGATAAATTGCAGATCTTCTAACAGCTTATATACAAGATAAGCACAGAAAACATAGAGAAATATCAATTAAAAAAATTAAATTAATTAAATTAAAAAAACACTAAAGCTACAATAAACTAGAATAAAATAAAACATATGAATTTTTAAAATTAAATCAAATTAAATACAAATAAATAAAAATAAATACAGTTACATTTCTAAAAAAAATAATACTATATAAAAATAATTTATATTAGAGTGTGTATAGAGAGTATCTGTGTGTTTACACCTGTTCACACCTGTGCACACCTGTAGCTCTTTTCTGATGCAGAATAGTGAGATTGTTGTATTGCATCACATTAGCAATGTTACAGAAAAGCAGATCCAGCGTGATCACATTTACGTACAGTGTTTGCAGATGTGCAGTTCATGCAGATGTGAAGTACACACAGATGTTCAGCTGTTGATATCTGCCCGCTACTCCACGTGTGCACGTGTGATGGGTTAAATGCAGAGGTCAAGTGTGTCAAATCGTGAATTTCTCAATGGGACCAGTGCAGCAGGACGGTACCTTACTCAAGGGCACCTCAGTGGTAACTCGGGCTGACCTTGAGCCCATAGTCGCCTGGGATCTGCTCCAGCTCCCAGAACTTTTCTCAGCGCAGCACAGGAAGCCCACAGTCAAGAGGGGGCAGTTCTTAGAGCTGAGATAAATCCACTTACTGCTACTTAACCGGGCAGTGTTCGGGGTTTGTGTGCCACTCGAGCTAATCCGTGCATCGAGGAGAGGAGTGCTCTTCTAGATCAGATCACACACAGCGACTTTAGTTTTAGGACGCTGCCTTTGGGACCTGAAGGTCACAGGTTCGAGTCCCGGCCCAGGCACTACTGAGGTTCCATTGGGCAAGGTACCGTCCCACTACACTGCACAACGTGTGCACGTGTGACGGGTTAAATGCACAGGTCACATTTCGTTGTGCTGCTTGGGTGTGTTCACAATGTCAAAGAGCCACTTTCACTTTAGCCTGATTTCGATTAGCCATGTTTATTCATTAATGAACTAAGTCGGATACCCAAAAAAGTCACATGCTCTTGGTACTAGGGATGGGTCACGATTTTCTAACTTCAAATAGTCATTAAATTATGAAAAAATTGAACAGATTGTGCAGCAACTACCATACATTTGGTTTTCCCATGTTTTTACCAGCACCTGGTACCTGCTTCCACCAGCAGGTCAATGGTCAACCTCATGGCCTCAGGCGAATGTCTCCCTCCGTTGAACAGATTGACAGCTCGCGTGACTGTAACGACGACCGAGTGTCAGCTCAACTGCGGAACAGTGCGTATAAATGGGGGAAGGTCATTAACTACAACAACGTTTCCTTCCTTCAGTGTCTGTTTGTGTAATACGCGTACTGACCTGAGGGGGGACGTGTAGAATAACGTGCAAATACATATATAGGAGTGAAAGTGGCCGCCGAAGTGCACTCACTCCTCCGCCCATCGTCGCTCGAACAAAACGATGATTTTCAGCTCATCGCTCTGCCCCGGGGCAGCTGTGCATGGGGGAGGTGAGAACAGGAGCAGTAGGGAAAGTGACAGGAAGGCTATATTTTCATCATTCCGCCTGTCTTCACTCATTAGATCCTCGTTCAGACATGCAGGGGGCGTCGGCGTGGACGAGGCGCCGAGGCGGCAGCATTGCAGAAGCAGAGCTTCGGTCTTTCAGCGGAGCTCAGCGTCTCACGGCCGCTCAGTCCACTGTGACGTCCTCATCGAGCCGCTCAGCCTGGACATCATCCGACGAACCTTGTTCTCGTCACTGTGGGTCTCAAACTCAGAGTGCAAGGTGACCTACAGGCAGGTGGTCTTCAGGTTGAGTGTTTTTACACCACAGTGGCTCTTCTGTGGGATCCGACCTGACAGGTTAGCCTTCACTTCCCATATGCATCAGTGAGCCTTGGGTGCCCATGGCCCACCAGTCGTCCTTCCTTGGATCACTTTGGTAGGTACTAACTACCGCACACCTGGATCACTCCACAAGACCTGCCGGTCTGGAGACGCTCTGACTCTCGTCTCGTCTAGAACTTCACTCGTCAAAGTGGCTCGGATCATTACGCTCCTGTTTTCAGCACATCAACTTCAGGAACTGACTGTTCACTTGCTGCCTAACATATCCCACCTCACCAACAGGTGCCGCTGTAATGAAATGACTAGAGAGTCAATGTTCACTTCACCTGTCAGTGGTGTTAATGTTCTGGCCGATCGTCTGAATTTTGGGCTCCTCAGGGGCATAACTGTGTAAATTTTCTCTGTCAGCCATCAAAGTCAATAATCATCCGCGTGCCCTCTGGGCTGTTTTCAGAGATATTGACCAAGCAGCGGGTCATAAATATTGGCCAGTATTATCTGCCCACTGATGCATGGGTCAGTCGGAGGGATGGAGGGGATTACTCCTCTTGCGTGTCGTGTTAGTTCTGTTGTTTTCAAACAGGTCATCAGTGGCGTTCGGACAAAATCTCTTTTTTTAATCTTTATCCCTCAATTTCATTCTGCTTCTTCTTTGGTTGTCGTGCTCGTCACATTCGGGATGCATGTTTATTCATAAGCGGGAATTTAAGCTTTCTCGTACAGGGATTAATCCCAGTCTCGGACTGTGTCGCCTTTTTTAGCAGAAAATCTCCATTCAGAATGATTAGTCTTAATCTCTGATTGGGAAACTGACCCATCCCACACAGGGTTACTCATTGTAGATACACATGGACAAAGGTATTTCTTTTTAAAAGGGTAAGACAAAGAAATCGCTGTTATAATTTCATTTCAACATCATAATGACAGAGTGCGTTTTCAGTTGTAGGAACTACCCACTGTGTTTCTCTGAGAACTACACTGAGTTTTTTCCTCCAGTAGGTGGTGCTGAAGTGACGAAAGTTGGCCGATGGCTGGTATAGCGACCGCATAGGAGAAGATGGAGGAGCCTAATTATGTGAACACTGCACACAGTATTTCCTCTTTCACAGGCTCAGTAAAGCCTGGACTTTACTGTCCATCCATCTGGTCGTGTTTTATAAAGCTGAGAGCTGTTGTTCACAAGGCAAACACTTCATTTAATTTAAACATGGCAGGTACAATCACTGTACACTTTGATCTGGAACAATCACTGCAGACTTTTGTCTGGACCAATCACTGCAGACTTTTGTCTGGACCAATCATTGCAGACTTTTGTCTGGACCAATCACTGTACACTTTCGTCTGGACCAGTCACCGTGCACTTTCGTCTGGACCAATCACTGCAGACTTTTTTCTGGACCAATCACTGTACACTTTCGTCTGGACCAATCACTGCAGACTTTTGTCTGGACCAATCACTGTACACTTTTGTCTGGACCAATCACTGTACACTTTCGTCTGGACCAATCACTGTACACTTTTGTCTGGACCAATCACTGTACACTTTTGTCTGGACCAGTCACCGTACACTTTCGTCTGGACCAATCACTGCAGACTTTTGTCTGGACCAGTCACTGTATACTTTCGTCTGGACCAATCACTGCAGACTTTTGTCTGGACCAGTCACCGTATACTTTCGTCTGGACCAATCACTGCAGACTTTTGTCTGGACCAGTCACCGTACACTTTCGTCTGGACCAATCACTGCAGACTTTTGTCTGGACCAATCTCTGCAGACTTTTGTCTGGACCAGTCACTGTACACTTTCGTCTGGACCAATCACTGCAGACCTTTGTCTGGACCAATCACTGCAAACTTTTGTCTGGACCAATCACTGCAAACTTTTGTCTGGACCAGTCACCGTACACTTTTGTCTGGACCAATCACTGCAGACTTTTGTCTGGACCAATCACTGCAGACTTTTGTCTGGACCAGTCACTATACACTTTCGTCTGGACCAATCACTGCAGACTTTTGTCTGGACCAATCACTGCAGACATTTGTCTGGACCAGTCACCGTACACTTTCGTCTGGACCAATCACTGCAGACTTTTGTCTGGACCAATCACTGTACACTTTCGTCTGGACCAGTCACTGCAGACTTTTGTATGGACTAATTACTGTAGAATTTCGTCTGGGCCAATCACTGCACACTTTCATCTGGACCAATCACAGTATACTTTTGTATAGACCAATCATTTACACTCACATTCTGTTCAGTCTCCAGCTCAAATAAACCTTGTGAACTCTGCGGCCCACAGCTAGTGGGGGGGTGGGGTGGGGGTGGGGCTAAGCGATGTTTGCCTAATAAGCCGTAGTAAATCGTTAAATTCAGGAGCATTTCAAGCGAAGACTGCGGTCGCGATATAGCACGTTGCGCGCTGGCACTCAGTTCCCCCAAACTTTTGATGAGCAGCGTATGAGTCGATAATATCGCTGGTAATGGGTCACAGCTGCTCTCATGAGAGCAGCTAAAGATTTATTCACACACACACACACACACACACACACACACACACAAACACACACCATACAAACTCCTCCACAAATGACCTCCTCCCACATCCCAGGGCAGTGAAGCACATTAGAAAGTGCAGGCTGATGCTGAAGGAGAGAAATCTGCCTCATTAGCGCGAGGGATCTTCCCACTGCTCTCCGCTCTTCGCTGCTAAGCTGGAGAACATGCTGCGTTGTTTCCGTGCAGGACCTGGCCCATGTGAGCATGCGGTCTGATATCAGTATAACTCCCCTGTGATATCAGCTGATGTATCATCTTTAAACAGTGCTTTATTGTTCATTTCTGCTGACCATCCGCTAACAAAGGCCTAAATAATACCAGCACTTTAGTCTGCTGGACCTTTAATATGAAAAACCATTGGAGTGTGGGTGTGTCCATAGCATAAGCCCCACCCCATCTCTATCCAAGTCATCACCGACAGTGAGGGACAGTGGACTGTTAGGGGAAGTTGATTCCATCATATTATACATTTAGCCCACTCTCTGATTTACACTCAAGCACCACAAGGAAATGTGAACTCTGCATTTAACCCATCACACGTGCACACGTGGAGCAGCGGGCAGCTA
>JBBPDA010075723.1:0-12487 GCA_037974385.1 Arnoldichthys spilopterus | reverse complement strand
CAATACAGTATAAAAAGTTACACAGTAATACACACCCTTAACAATATATATACAGAAATGAATTTTGGTCTACAGAGTAATGTACAGGATATAACAAGTGCGGTTAAGCTAAATGTGCAAATAGCTACATGTGCAAATAACAGTGCAATTGTCAATATACAGACAGAGTAAACACACAGTCTGGTCGGAGCGAACAGGAAGGCGTCTGGCTTCGGCTGCGCCATCTTGACATCTTGTTCATTGCTAGGATTAGTAAGTGTGTTTGAGTAGGGAAACTTCTCAATTGTGCTGGCCCTCCATGACCAGAGATGCACAATTTAGAAAGTACCTTTGCCTCAGATCAGTGACATTCTAAAGTCAGACCTGTGAAATGTGCACAAAATCACTTCACGAGATTCACGAGAATAACGTGTGATTGAAGGTGTCAAGAGAGAGGACATGGTCACACTTTTTCACGTATGTGCACAACCACGGCTGATCCCACATTCCTTTTCTTCTTTTCACTGTTGTAGGGGTGGCAATTTGCTTCTGCAAAAGACCTTCAAAACATCAACCACAGACTCCAGACTCTGCAGCCTGTTATCCGCAGCAGCATAGAGACCTCAATAGTGCTCAGGTAGGCATGTATTACTTTTAAACCTGTTGCCATAGCTATGAGAGATATAGTTATCATCATATCTTGTTAATTCTCTATACCTGCACATATATTGCATGTTGCTGCTGAGGTGGAAAGTCCCATATGTAGGGTAAACTATGTAAAAGACAACTACGCTAACCGCTATATCATCAGCACTACTATCTTATAACCAGGCCAAAGGCCAAAAGTTTATGTGTTAAAAGCAGTGGAGGCCTAGTGGTTAGGACATTGCTTGGGAACTGAAGGTTGCAGGTTCAAGTCCTACCCTTGACCATCTCCACGTCTTGGAAGTCGCTTTGGATAACAGCGTCAGCCAAATGAATAAATGTAAATGTAAAAGCAGGAAAATGGCAGAGCGTATGAATCTGAGGGCCAAATTGATGCCTAGACGATCTCCAAAATAGCAGGTCTTGTGGAGTGTTCCAGGTATGCAGTAGTTATTACCTACCAAAACTGATTCAGAGGAGGACAACTGATGAATCAGCAACAGGGTCATGGGCACCCGAGGTTATATTGACAGAGTTGTGGCAGCATGATTGTCAATATTAGACAGGTGGTGTTAATGTTATGGCTGATTGGTGTATGTAAGCAATATTTTAGTGAAAAATATGTACAAAAATGTCTTTTTATTTGCAGCAGAGATACATAGCGTCCATAATGTATGATTTTTAACAGATTATTACATACCATACACGGCATACACCACATAATCATTAGCTTTCATGTCTTGTCTTGATACTGTCTCTTGAACACAGTTCCCAAAGTCTGGTCCTGGAAGGCTGGTGTCCAACACAGTTTCCTTATATCCCTACTTAAACATATCTGGTTTGTCACCTGTTCATTGGCAGGTTTAGTGAGTGTGTTTGAGGAGAATTACCAAACTCTGCTGGACCCCGAACCTCTAGGACTCTAGGAGTTGGAGCTTCCAATATCTGAGTAGGCCACCAGTGGTCTGGACCATTTGAGTAGCTTGCATTATCATTTTTTGACAACTGTAATCCCATTATTCTTTCAGTACGAAGAGATTGAGCTGCCTACGTCAGCCAACGGTGCGAGGCTGAATCAAGAGGGCAGCACATACGCCCTGCTGCAATACCCGAAACCTCGGCGAGGAGCCTGAAGAGTTTGCCTTACTACATATGTAGGCTACATACACGCTGCTTCAGGATGCCCGTTTAAAAAGACATAGAATTGGTTTGCACCAGTAATTTCAAGCTGCCTTGCCAGCGCTGAGATCACAGTTTGCAACCATGACCCGGTGGTTTCGGAAGCATTAGCTTTTTGTCAAGGTTTTGACACCTCCACTTGTTGAGATATACTTGTAAAAGCCTGAGGGCTGACAGAAACCAGCAAAAGTGTGATGGGAGGTCTGCACCATGGGTGAATCAATACAGGTGTTTTCCAAAATACTTCCTACACATCTGGCCGTAAACATTCACCTGCAGGCAAGATGGACATTTAACTTATGTTTGCCTTTCTGAATTACTTCTCATGTGGAAGGGGGTGGGCGGGGTCACGGTTTAGTAGCATGTAGGTCTGGAATTGTATTGCATTTATAATTTTACTGACCAGCCACACTGATTATGTTGATGTCATCATAAAATGAGACCTATCAAAGTGGGCAGCAAGTGAACAGTCAGTTCTTAAAGTTGATGTGCTGGAAGCAGGAAAAGTGGACGAGCCAACTACGTAGCTTTGACAAGGCCCAAACCGTGATGGCTAGACGACGAGCATCTCCAGAACAACAGGTCTTGTGGAGTGTTCCAGTTGTGCAGTAGTTAATGCCTACCAAAGGTGATCCAAGCAAAGACAACTGGTGACAAGTGGTCATAGGTGCCCTTGGGTAACTGATGCATGTTGGGAGTGTTAGCTAGCCCACCTGGTTTCATCCCAAAGAGGAGGATGTCCTGTAGCACAAAATATTATGCTGACTATGATAGGTAGGTGCCAGAACACTGAGAATCTTAGGTGGTCGCACCATACAGATAAGCAGCAAGACAGCGGCTCTTTTTTCTGCTGAGGCTTAGGTTTGACAATGAGTCGCTGATTTCTACTGATGTATCATCACGAGTATTCTCTGTAGTGGTATCACGACTTGGTATAGCAGCTCTAATGCTCTGGATTACAAAGCCATACCGAGGGTGGATAGATCAGAACAACGCAACCCCTGGACCGAACTGCCAGCCATTCAGGACCTCTACAGGAGGAAGACACAGCAGATCCTCTCCAATACCAGTCTGGCAGGAGATACAGGTGCATCCAGACCTCAGAACTCTGAACACTTTGATAACAGTTAACAAACACATTTGTCACTTTATGACGTACCTTCAGTATATACGAGTGCTTTTATCTTATTCCCTTGTACTATTTTGATTTTGCATCTTGAAACCTGAACACCCAGTGCACCACAGTCAGAGCTGTTTCAGCAGCATAAAGGGACCTACACAATATTAGGCAGGTGGTGTTAATGTTATGGCTGATCGGTGTGGCTTTCAGTTCAAAGGCTGCATTGTTTGTGCCAGTGCCCTTTCCACACTTCCATGACTATCACGAGAAATGTCACATGATTGACCTCAAACAGAGGCCGGCTGAGCATTAGCAACGTAGCCTGTAATTGAAGGGCAGCACATTTAAAATGTGATGACTGGTTGGGAAATCCATTGCTTAGGTTTGGTGACTAGGCTCCTTTTACTTCCAGGGAGACAGAATGCAATAATGCCGTCTGGATGACGGTGCAGTCATGCTAACAATAATTAGCCCTGGTTCCTTTTTCTGAATAAAAAGCTATGCTGTGACCTTTCACTGAGGACAAACACTTGCTGTGAAAGCCATGTGTCGGTCTGAGAACACAAGCTGTGATGACAGCAAGGAGGAACTCGCAGCAAAACAACCAGGAACACTTTACTGAGCCGTTCAACCACAAGCCCTGTAGCTTCTGTGGCTTTAGTTTCAACCATGGTTGCATGCTCACTAGAAGCTTAAACTGGGGGTGGAAGCAGCTCACCTACCCCAACACACTCAGGGGAAAAATGTCTAACTGTAGTTATTTTAGACCAGTAGTTTGTGTGCAATTTAAATATGATTTTTGAATATTTTAAATTTCTACCCCCCCCCCTTTTTTTTTTGCCAAACATTTGATGTAATTGGGGGTACCAGTTTTAGGGATTATTTGAGAGGAACTACCAACTCGAAGCTCTTCTGAGAACTACATACCCTCAGTTTTTTTCCTGTTTTCATTCACACCTCAAGTAGGAGCACTAAACTGACATATGTCAGCTGATGGCTGGTATAGCGACCGCATCTAGGATAGAGGACGCCATTATCACTCTTAAATGTGTCAAAACTGAGCTAGATTTCCTGTCACATTAAAAGCTCAATAAAGCCTGGATCTCACTGTTGGCCCATTTGTTTTTTTCCTTTAGCACCAAGAGCTGTTTACACAGTTTAAAAATGGCGGCTGCATCAAGTTCTAACAGCAAGTTTGCAATATTAGACTAAAGTATATTTAAACTCCATTAATTAAAACATGTCAGTATTGGGTAATTAAAATTGTTGCCCTTATAATACGTTATTTGCATCCTTAAAAATTGTGATTTCGATATATAAACAATCAGATTTGGGCACCATTTGTACAAACGGAGACCAATTACCCCTGCGTCTGCCAAATGCTGTAAATGTATATAAAGACAATAAAGACAAGAAACATCACCAGTAGCTGACGAACATTCTGCTCTTTTATTAGGGTACAATCTGAATTTGGTCAGAACATAAATGAAACATTACGGACAAAATTGCAGCCAAACTCCAGGGTGATTTACTTCATTTTCCACGGTAGCGCATCGACTTTACATATTCATAGCGATAAATCATCAGTACCATGGCCCGTTATCATATCATACCCGGTATGATGCGATGCCCACTATACTGCATGTCCAGTGTATCAGGAGTAAAAAGAGAACCATCGAATCACCACCACAAACAATAAATACAGCTGCGTTTCAATGAGTAGACAGAGCAGGGAACACGACACATCACAACCCACAATCACGAGTGTAGCATTAGAAAGGAAGCCTGTACACTTTCCGCTCGCCTGGAAATGCAGTGGTGGTCAATTTATGAGGCATTTCTTCATCGAACAATGCTGAATATGGCTAATAATGAGTGGAAGTTGCTCAGTGGAGAAATTAGTAGGGATGTACCAATGTAAGATTTGTAGCTTGATGTCAATACTTGATATTTTTGAAGTACATATCTGCAGAAAAAATTTATAGAACATACAGAAACTAAAATAGAACTTAAATAAATCTTACATTTACTACAAATTTATAAATGAGAAGAATGAAAGTAGCACAGAATCACTTAAACATTCTCCTCTGCCAAGATTTGTTTTCAAGCAAACACAGATGAATTTAGAAATTAGCATCTGAATCTACTACTGTCCAAAGCCTGTAAACACTTAATAGTTAGTTACACTGTAGTTCAAGGCTACACTACATTACATTGTATTTTAAGAGCTTTCATTCAAGATGTAGCATTTTGGGAACTTCTGGAGAGTTATTAAGTTAGAATATTTTGTAATTATCAATTTATGGTCATTTATAGTTGTTTGTCTCAAGATTTCAAATACAGGGCATTTTGAATTTTAGTTGTTGAATGTTAACTTAATTCTCAATGTTCTGCACTTTCTCAAATATAAATCAAACAGATCTGTTCATTACTCCAAGCGTATCGAATTGTTTTACGGTCAGAGGCAAAAGTTTTAAGACCTGTGGTCAGAAGAAGTCATTTTGTTGGGTGCCCAAGTGAAAATTAAGTAGAGATCCTCCACAAAGACTCCCTTCAGTATGCAAACCATATTTGTTGGGTTCAACATAAACAAAAATTGATAATTAATGCAAACAAATGCACTGATCTAATCTGTGAGTGCCATTTCTGCCAGCCAAGTGAACTTAAGAATTGATGCAAACAGACCAGAAATCTGTGAAGAGTGACAAGCTCTTGTGTATAAATGTGTATTACACATTGTGTATTGAATGAGTAGAGCCCAAAGCAGATATTTGATGGGAACAGCAAGTAATACTAAGGGTCCTATGGGAAAACTCCATGCAACACACTTTTACACACTATTTTTTACTGGCTTTACTCTAACATTAGGTGTATTTCCAGCCAAAAAGCTTTTAACTAGAATTTTCTCAGGTTGTTTGCACAGTATATCATGTGTCATAGCTGCCACATTTTCTTTATTTGATTTAATTGTACATTAAAATATGCTTATTTTACCTTTAAAAAACCAACTACACACGTGTTCTATTTAATCACTATGTTATTTACATTATTATTCATAGTGATTCCATACGTCTGCATGATGGTGTAATGGTTGCTTCTGGTTATGTGTCCTTCCACTCATTATTAGCAATGCTAGCATTTTTGGAGAGAGAGAGGGGGAAAAGGTGAAATATATATATATATATATATATGATTAGAGACGGATCTCTACCAGACTCTACCAGACAGCAGGCATCAATAAATAATCTTCAAATATTCATTTAACATTTACAGTTCAATCTGACAGAAAATCTGTACAACGCATTTCAAAGGCGCGCACACACTCAGACACACACATACATACATACATACATACATACATAGAGGGTTCAAGTGGAATCTGTGTAAGCGAGAAATACACAGACTCACACACACAAACGACAACATGGCATGGAATGCAGGCAGGGCAGCGACGATTAGTCCATTCGGATCTTCTGATTGGTCATCCTGTAGATAATGCTGTCGTAGCCGGGGTCCATGTTCCACAGGTTGTAAGAAATGGCGATGACGGCCAAGGCCAACACGATCATCAGCCACAGCACGATGTTGAAAATAACGGCATACTCATAATTGTATTTATAGGCCAGGTTGTAGGGGCTTCCTGGGTTGCTCTGTAACAAACAAACAAACAAACAAACAAACAAACAAACAACACAACCAGGGTCAATGCAAGTACACGAAGTGCATTGATCATAAACAAGAGAAAGTAGGTTAGTGCTGCGGTTTCTGAGCGGCAGTGTTTTCAGTACTGCAGCTGAAATGAAAGGTAGACGAGGGGGAGCGATAAAAACACGACTGGACCGCAGTGCGTTCGCTTGCTGGAATTTTTCGTCTACTGCTATTTTAAGCATAGCTAAATGCGTTTGTTCTGTCAGACGCGCTCAGACAGATCTGTATGTTTCTCACAGTCGTAGAAAGGCTGTGCTGGTAAATACCATCTCAACTGCTTATGACCTCTCTGTGCTTTTCGAGTGTTGAGATTTTCAACTAGTCAGCTTTAAGATCAACTGTCCATTGGAAAGAACTTAGGCCGTCCAGGCGCCTGCGCCGACCTTCAGGCCGTTCTGGCCCGATGTGGGCCCTTGATTTACTACGTAAACACTGTTCAAGTTTCAAAATGTGTTCTTTACTCCCTAGTCCACATCACATGACACAGAGCAGCCATGCGGCAGCTAAGGCCATCAGCAATTTCCTGCTCTTCCCCATCGCTAAACCTGACCGGAACTCGAAGGTTTAGTGAGGAGTTACAGAAGCTACTTCAATTTCAGTCAATTCAAGAAGGTGGCAGAACATTTAGCCCATGAAGATTGCGGTCTGATGAGACTGAGGCTTGAGGTCATCACAGCATTAGCTACAAATCCTCCATGACCAACCTGGTGTGTTACATGAATTCAAAGTAGGTCAGTAACACGGTGTTCTTGTCAGTGTCTCTGCGGTTTCCATACAGTAGAAATTGACACAATGTGGGCGTAACCAAGCATTTTTATAGAGCGCACGGCCATGCTGGAAATAACATTGTGCTATGAGTGCATGGTTAAACGCGTTAGCGCAAACGCAGCAGTCCTGCAGAACCGCCAACCAGCTGAGACATTCTGACTTTGTTTTGTGCCAAAGCTACGAGGCTAATGTAGCTAACGGGTATCATCTATAAAAATTTAAGATTCTATAGACAAATTTTTAAATAAAACTGCTGTTTTTAGACCTGCAACGTATTTTTGTCCATATTTATAGTTGACATCGTGTCATGCAGTGCCAGAATCCACATAAGCAAGTCTGCTAGTGTTTACTGAACACCTCCACATGGGACCTCCACATGGAGCAAGTATGAAGGTCAAGGTCACTTTGCAACTGTGCACACGTACATAGTGCAAGGAGCCGTATGCAGCATAAAAAGTGCGACGTGTGACAGATCAACACAGCAGACGGACAACATTTGTCATTGTGAACACACCCCATCACACAAAGTGCACCACGATGAAAAGTGACCTCTGCATTCAACCCATCCACACCTGGAGCACCAGGCAGCACCCGGAGAACAGCGTAGCGGAACGGTACCTTGCTCAAATGCACTTCAGTGGAACCTGGGCCGGGACTTGAACCTGCGACCCTCAGATCACAGGGGCTCTAGGCCACTAGGCCTCTGCCCAACATAATACAACATGTACAGTATATAACAAACTGGAAAAGTGATGCAAGAGAGACTAATAATGCACTGTAGGCCGTGATCTCTCGCCAGAGCAAACACCATCAATAAACTGCATTAAAATGATCGTAATCCTGTAACTGGGAAAGTCATAAAATTATCAAAAAAACAAAGAGACAGAGCATCGGAGTGGCAGTTGTGGCGGTAAACAGATACAAATATAGTGCAGGTGCCACTGAGCATCAAGAAATATGAGAAATATACAAGGCCTCAAATGAGGAAGGCAGTTTAGTTCTGCAAAATGCTAATTGGTGGAGTATAAGCTTCCACTGCTTGTCAGCGACATTAGCCTTGTAGCTTGACTACAAAAGATGCAAACTTCAGACATGTTTTCCAGGGATTAAAGTGGGAAAAATACATCTGACAAACTGGGGAAGCAGTGGGGGGTGGTGCGTTCCGATTTCTTTCAAGGGCGGTGCTTGCTTTTACAATTCCTGGGGAATGCATGTGCGATCGTGTCAATGCATGACCGCTGTGTAATGTCCTGAGGTCAGGTTCTATCAGAAATCGGTCCTAGCAGATCCCGGTGTCTTGGCTAATTGACCACATTGCTCATTTGACCAGCAGGAACACCTGAACTCAAGTGGTGGTGGTTTAACAATTGGGGAGTTGCCCCTGTGACCTGAAGGTCGCTAGTTCAAATCCCAGACTGGTACAAGTACCACTGTGATACCCTTGAGGAAGGTACCATCCCCAAGGGTTGATGCCCACTGCTTCTACACGGACGAGTCAAATGCAGAGATGTACTATGACAATCACTTAGGCACCTGTGTGAATACTCACAATCTGCTTGCTCTCCAGGATAGCGCGGGACTTCCTGGTAAGTGGAGCCTCAAACGTCTTCACGGTCACCACCTCCACCACGGCGTTGTTGCCATAGACACCGTAGACGTCGTCAGCGAACTACAACACAGGAAGTCAGGTGACGATTTACTGTTTGGACTCCAGGGTTATACCACTGTGAGACAAGCTTTTACCATAGAACAAGGGTGTCTAATTATGGTCCAAGTGCAAAAGTCAAGCAGTGTTTTCCTCTTCAAACACACAAATTACACCACGTAACAAACCTCAGCGTGTGATGACATATGTGTGAGCAGGGAAATGACCAAAAGGCCTCCAAGACTGAAAGAACCTGCATTAGACTATACACATCAGGCCCATAAAGTAGACACTGGGAGCCCTAAGGAAGACTTAGAGCTAGGCTACTTGGACCAGGAGTTTTCTAAGATACCTCAGCAGTGGCAGCAAGTTCATGCCCTGGTGGGCGATTCAGTGTACATCAGCTTTTGTAATGACAAGATTTAACCTGCAAGGCCAAAGCACCAGATGATGACACCCCCCATTCATTAAGATACCCTTCAAATGCACACACTAATCAGCCATAACATTAAGACTACCTGCCTAATACTAAGTAGGCTGCTCATGCTGTTGAAACAGCTCTGACTGTGGTGCACGGTGTGTTCTGACCCCTTTCTATCAGAGTCAGCATCACTTTCTACACCACAGTAGCTCTTGTCAGACCACACGGGCTAACCTTAACTCACCACATGCATTGAGCCTTGGGTGCCCATGACCCTGTCGCGGATTCACCAGTTTTCCTTCCTTGCATCACTTTTGGTAGGTTTTAACTACTGCACACCTGGAACACTTAACAAAACCTGCCGTTTTGGAGATGCTCTGACCAAAGCCCTTGCCAAAATGGCTCAAATATATACACGCACGCCCATTTTTTCTTATCATCAGCTTCCAGAATTGACTGTTCACTTGAAGCTTAATATATACCCCCGGACAGATACCACAGACTACCTAGTTATGTAGGTTACTCACTTTACCTCTCAGTGGTCTTAATGTTATGGCTGGTCAGCGCATGAATCAACAAGTGTCCATTCGGGGCCAAATTCGATGGCATATCTGTGAGATTTTGGACATAAATGCACCGTGTTTACCTTCTGCAGCACGGTGGCAAGGATCTTCGTGGCATCCTGAAATTGGGGTGAATCGTTGCCGTAGCGACGGGAGATTTCCTCCAAACCAGCCAGCTCCAGAGAGAACAGGTCAGGAGCCTGGTCTTTGGCCAAGTGCTTATGCCTCAACAGCTAGCGAGAGAGGGAGGGAGAAGCAAGACAGATTACACAGAGATAGCAGTAATGTGAGATCCCACTTAATCATCATGTTCATGGAAGGGAAGTGTCCACCACCCAAATAATGTCCCTTTGGTCTGGTCATCCCTTTTCTATCGATGGGAGGGGAACTGATAAACTGTTCAGCAACAGATGAGGTGCAGTCTGTAACTGAACGTGTGAAAGTGGTATGGTAGGTTTTCTGATAAAATGGCCATTAAGTGTAGATAATCCGTATGTGGGCATAATAAACTGGTGCATATGAAATGATGACCAATGAACAGTAGAGACGGGTGATATTTACTTAAAACTAGATCACAATATCTCAGGGTTTACTGTCTGTAATGATATAAAGGACTATATAAAAACAAGCCATCAATATGATCTTTTTGGCCACATACACGATGTTACACAATGGGCAGTGGTGGCCTAGTGGTTAGGACGCTCCACGTCTTGGAAGTCGCTTTGGATAAAAGTGTCAGCCAAATGAATAAATGTAAATGTAAACAATGTTTGTTTCTGGCTTCGAAGTGTTATATTTTAACTGCTTACGTCTAAATCCTATGTAAAAACGTCTGCATTCATCATAAACTTCGATTTTAGTCTGCAAAAGTTTCAGTGGGAAAACCGTGCCAGAAAGTTCTAGAAAGTTCTAGACGATTCCAGAAAGTTTTAGAAAATTCTGGCCCATTCTAAAAACTTCTGGACAGTTCTCACAGTTCCGGGAACATTCTGGAAGCCTACTTGGCCTTTAAGGTGAATGGAAAACGTTCTTGAAAGCAGATACATTTCAAAAGGTCATTGACCTGAGCACAGAAGAATGTTTTGGTGGAACGATGACTGTTTACCCCATATTTTAGTCATAAGGGATTGGGAAAACCCACTTTGAAACCAGGAACAAAAAACAAAACAAAACTCGGTTCCATAGTGCTATCAAATGCTAAAGCAGAGGTCTTCAAATCGGGACCTTGGCATGGTCTTGTTTGGAGGAATTATCAGTGGTGCAGAGTGGACTCACCAGGGCTGAGATGTCATGCAACACCTGAACCTCAGACAGGAACAAGAGATCAGCCTGCGCGAGAGGGAGAAGAAAAATACCACAAATGTCTGAAAAAGGTTGAGCAGGTCACACACAAGTCGTTTCACACATTCTATTGCAATAGATCATGCATGATTATGCATGAAACACTGATCAAGTCTTACACTAGTGAACTGGGTGAGAGGTAATGGCATTCTTAACGTTGCCTCCACACCCCAAAAGAACGCATACAAACCGATTACCTTTGTGCTAACCACATGCTTGAATCAGCCCTTAAAAATAGACTTGCTTATGTGGCTGCTGACTCCGACGCGCTATTATCTATAAACATGGACTGAAGAACATTAGCACAGCTGCAAACTGCAGTAGCAGCATTTCTGAAACCTGAACTTTGTCGCCACTTCTCTTAGCTACATTAGCTTCATTGTGCATCTCTACTTTTAATTCTATTCGGTTAAAAACGGTCATTTTAAGACCAGATGGTCCATCTGCACAAGATATCAAGTGACATTTTGCACTCCTGCCTCATTCATCCAATTTCTATAGCACTTCGGGTTACGGGGAAGCTGAAGCTAATCCCAGCTGACTATGGGCTCAAGACGGGGTTCACCCAGGACAGGAGACCAACCCATCGTTGGGCAACACATGGACAGACAACCAATCACATGCGCACACACCTATGGGCAATTCTGAGTATCCAGTTAACCTATTGCAAGCCTTAGGACAGTGGAACGCCACAAGGAAACCCACGCAAGCTTGCAAACTCTGCACAAAAAGGCACCAGTGGCCACTGGAATTGAACCCAGGACCTTCTTGCTGTGAGGCCATAGTGTTAAACACTGCACCACCGTGCCGCACCTTCTTCCACATAGAAGTGTCAAGTCAGACTTGCCTTATTAAATGAGGGAAAGTGACTGACCACAGACCACAGACCTTTTATAATCCTATTAGCCTACAACCAGGCTTAAGACAGTGATACATAAAGAGCTATTAATATACAGATACAGATACAGAATATCTAGACTTGGGCCTCCACTACTATAGAAGAATGTATAAGCCACTGACAACACAACCAGAGTGAAAGCATGTGTGTGTGTGTGTGTGTGTGTGTGTGTGTGTGTGTGTGTGTGTGTGTGTGTGTGTGTGTGTGTGTACCCCCCCCC
>JBBPDA010075702.1:0-12488 GCA_037974385.1 Arnoldichthys spilopterus | reverse complement strand
CACACACACACACACACACACACACACACACACACACACACACACACACACACACACACACACACACATTGTTATTTTAAAAAATTCACTCAGGCACCTATATTCATCTTCTTTAATTAACACTAAAAACTGCATTTACAGAGGCATGACAGCAAACTGCTGCCAAGAAAACACACACACAAACATACAAACAGAAGAGCTCTTACTGACCAGCATGAGGACATAAGGCCAGCTGTGGGGAATTAGTGAAATCACACCCTTTACCCCACAGCACAGCAGGTCACCACAGTGCACAGCAGGTCACCACAGTTCTCAGCACTCAGGAGGTCACAGTTTTAAGAAACTTTTCATATATAGAGTAAAAAATAATGAATTAATGGCTGATCTTAATGACTGCTGTTAAAGTTCTTGCTGGGCCTATCTGGGTGGACTTGGGAAGAGTTATATCATAAAATCAGGAGACGATATTGTTAACACTGAAAGGCTGAAAAAAAAAGACCACTTGAACCATTAAGATTAAAACGTGGGAATGGCCTAATGGTTACCATTAGAGAGCACCAGGTTCCTGTAGAATACTTTTAAGTAACATTAGAAAACCATCCAAGGCATCTAATATCAGTCACTGTTCACCTGTTAAACCATCCTGCAGAGTTTAGCTCCAACCCTAATCTCCTAAGGTCCTCAGGTGTTTGAATACAAGAGCCAGGTGTGGAGTTGTGAACCTCTGTGTGAAACAATAAGGATCGTTTACGTTGTGATATCACCTCACAAAATAACCTTACTAAGCATTAGACATTACTAAAAAACCATCAGAAACCAAAAGACACATTTGATGGGCTCTTTATTATTATTTTTTTTTTACAGGGTGATTGATTTACTGTTTATCACTTTCCTCAGTGTTTGTTTAAAGAAACCATAATCTGTGAGTGGGTACTAACATCAAATGTTCACAATTTCCCACTCAGTTCAGATGAAGTGCTAGAAATCACTTATCTGAACTTACAAAAGAATGATGCCATCTTGAGGCCTGATTTTGTATGCATTTGTATAGATAACAGTGTGTTAAACAATGTCAGAAGCAGCATAAGCACATCTGTGTGAGATAACAACTAAAAGCAGTATGAGGCAATATGTACGCTGCTATTAGACTATTAGACATGTACTGATATACAGTAATTCAGTATACCCTGCAATTCTACACACGCAGAAAATACTGTCTATGCAAACTGACCAAATAAACTGCATTTTCACCCGAGAGTTTTTAGAGATGAAGAGCAGCTCTGCTTTCACAATATCCTTCTACACTGTCCCAACTCTAATCAGAGCTTATAAACAACCACAGCATTATTCCTCAAAAAGGGGAAAACTCACATGCCACCAGCATGGGGAAGGAAAATGCTTTCACAGGCCTGGTTTTATTGAACAAGCAGTTTGACAGACTGCTAATAGGCTAAAAAGGCTAATCCACTAATATCAGTCTTTTATGCTGAAATAGATTCACAGTAAAGCACTTAAATCAATTATTGTCATGAGGGGTAAGCTCCTCACACAGCTTTTCTTGCTCTCTCCTGTCATGTGTAGGGTGTGCATTAAATTATCAGGTTAGGCCCATGATACGAACCTCAGTTTCTTTACTTTCTATGTTAGCTATTATCCTGTCTGTTTATGTTGCCATGTGGTCATGCTTGTTCCTGTTCCATGTGCTCTGTCACCTGTGTCTAGCCTTCCCCTCCCAGGTGTCAGCCATCTTGTTTAGTGTTTTTATACCCCATGTGTTTGTCCTTGTCTTTTGTCTGGTCTCTGTTGTCAGCACTGTTGTCAGTGTTTTCATGCTTGGTTCCCAACTGTGTAAGTCCTGGTTTTGTTTCTGCCTAGTTAGCTTTAATGTTTATCTGTTTTCTAGATTTGTTAAATTAACCATTTCATCAGTAAAACTCACAGTCACTTCCTTAACTAAATCCTGAAACAAATATGTTTTTTCCTCTTCATCGCAAAGTGCATGTCACAGCCTTGAGTGTATTTTGGTCAGTAAAATGAAAGTAATTAAAAGTTAATAATAGATAAAGAAGACTCACCATCTTTATGCAAAACACACTTCCACAGACAGACACAAAGACAGATGACCAGCAGAAAAGCCACTGCAGTCACCGAGATCAAGATGGCCAGGGCAGTTCCAACTAAAAGTGAGAGAGTGAAACAGACTGAATACATATTATTTTTTACAATGTCTTTAGTTAAATAGAAAATGTCCATTATTATAGTAATTTACACCACTTTACACTGATACATCAGTACATTTTATATGAAACATGTTTCATAACCACACACTATCACAAGACGGCTGTATTATGTTGCTTAAACCTGATTTCTGTGCTTTAAAAGGCATCAGTATTAAAAAAAATTGCCAAAGCTGGTCCAAGTATGAAATTAGCAAAAGCTAAACACACAAAAAAACTTGTTTAAGATTTTTATTCATTTACCTTCATCAACATTTGATTTTAAGGCATGGCCCATACTTTGCCCTCTTTGAGTTTCAGGGTGAGAAGATTATGCAGTCTTTTCTTGGCTGTTGTAGCCATATATGCATTTACAGAAATACAAGTGCACATATATATGCTGATAAAATATATGCCATTACACATTAATCCTACCTTATGTAAATGTAAATAAATGTAAAAAAAAAAAAAACCCAAAAAACATTCTTCATCTTGGTCTAAAATACAATATAATGTGGCAGGGGTGGCCTAGTTGTTAGAACATTGCTCTAGGGACCAAAGGGTCACAGGTTCAAGTCCCAGACCGGGCACTATTGAGGTACTCTTGGGCAAGGTACACTACACTGCTCCCTGACTGCTGTTGATAACTGCCAGCTGCTGCATGTGTGATGGGTTAAGTGCAGAGGTCACATTTCATTGTGGTGCTTGAGTGTGTTCACAATGACAAATATTTAGTTTTTACTACGTTTTTGTAACTCTTCTCATTTTGTCATCACGTGTTTCATTTAGGATAATCTCACAAGCAAAGTCTACTGAAGCCTGCATTCCAAGCAGCTTTTGTGAAGGTTTGTAGAAAGACTACATTATCCCTCTTACAACCCAGACAGTTCTATGACCCTGTGAACTTTTCGGTAACATGCGGTCCAGAGAAGACCTGAGATTTTGTTTTTTCACCTCAGCTTTGAAGGGCTACTACCAAAAGATAACAAAAAACATTGCTGTTGAAAACTGGAATGGACCATCATCATACAGCTACTCAAACCTCTTACACTCGCTTTAAGAAAACCAGATGATATTCCTTCCTTTATTTTTTGCTTTAGGTCTGCTTATTGTTTCTGTCCAAAGCAACTGTGTTCTGAGAGTGTGAGCCAGGAGAAACATGCAGAGTACCCTCAGAGGCACCAGACCTGAGCACTGTACTAAGAGTGTCTCTGTGTAGTATTATTCTCCACAACATGTGCATGGACATTATTTATGCTGGAGACGCTGGAAACATGTCCCCACCACTATTTTCAAAGGGGCCATTTCATTCCTACCACTTTATAAAAGATCAGTAAATTTAGCATCCACCACTTTTTGAAACAAGCACCCTGCCCACCACCCCTCAAGATCAACAAGCATGATATTATGCATGAAGTTATAAGTAAGTTATGATTTAGGCATGAAGTTCTCAAAATGTTTACTGTGTTAGCTACATCAGCCCTGTTACTTAACTGCAAATTAGGGATGCACTAATCCAAAATTTTCAGCCCTAATAACTATACCAATAATGATAATGGGCTTTGGGTATCAGCCAATACTGAGTACTGATACAATACCAGTGTTTAATTAATAAGCTGTGTGTTTCACTGTGTGGAAGAGATTGGGACAATTTTTTTATATGTAAGGCAGCATCAGGCTTGACTTAACGATGCTTTCCAAACTCCAATACATATAAGCCTATTAACTGAACAATTTATTATTACAGCAATCGTGCACCAGCAAATAATTAAAAACAACTTAAAGATTGGCCCCATTGATTGGCCCATTGTGGCTCATACCTGATCCAGCTCTTTGAAGCAGTATCGATATCCAATATCTGTATCCATAGTGCAAATTCAGACCAGCAAAATTCAGACACCAAATTTCTTATCTGACACTAATTTTGAGGGTAGGGAGAAAGTTGTGGTTTTTTTCCACAGAAGTGTTATTTTACATATTTGTTCTGCTTTAATTATCTTGAGTCTTGTCCAAAACAAACAAATAAGGAAACAAAATTACAGCATGGTGATTTTAATGTATGAATGAAACTGGACTGTGCTGTGGTATTCTAACAACTCCCTGGTCTTCACACTTACTCTTGGTGTTCATTGACACAGCTATGGCAGACTCCAGCCCTTTGTGGTGAACGAGGCATTTAACGGACACATCCTTCAGCAGTCCGGCCTGTACTGTCAGGGTGCTAATGACCAACGTGGTGCCATCTTCCTGTTTTATGGTTGTGGACACAGGTGGCCCCATGGTCCGGTTGTCACCCTCTACGTTCCAGACAATTTCAGCCTTTGGACGAGCCGCAGCCGTGCAGTTAGCTTCAATCACACCCGGAGACGTGGATTTGTAGCTCACTTGAGGTTTTGGAAGGACTAAGGAAAGGGGGTTGGAGTTGGAGGGGGAAATAAAACATGCAAACCATATGAGCAGAGCTGGGAAGCAAACTTAAAGGGTTTGGTTTGTCCAAAAATGTCTCTACTTTTTTGCAGGATTAGTTTTAGCCTGGAGCTAATGAGCTAACAAGTAATGGAAGCTTAAAGCCAGTCATGAGTATTGTAAAAACTGATTGCCTACATCACACACTCACCACAAACTGTTTCAAACTCTTTGGTAATCTCAAACAGACTTGTTTAGAGTGTTTCTTATGCTGTATGACATACTGTTTAGCTATGTATATTTATCCATTTTAATAGATGGCACTCCAGTAGTGTCAGAAACTACATTAGTAATTATCTTTAAATTAATAAATTCAACATGGCTGAAGCCAGGTATGTAATTCTGTAGTTAGGACAATGCTAATCTGGCTGTAAATTTCAGTAATTTGATCTACACAATAGCATTTTTGCTCAAGTGCAACACAAGACATGTCTTGGCTGATCAGCTACATTTGGAATAAGGGAGAAATTGTGTAAATTTGATTTGTTGGCAGAACTATAGCTTTAAGCAGAGAAATTTATGGAGAAAACTGAATATGTGACACTGAGAGAGGGTGTATGCCTGGGAAGCATGCCTGGTATGAATGCCTTGTGCATTTGTTCTTGCAATACAAATTCCCTAGTTACATCATAGGGTCTGCTCTACATTAGCTGAATATTAGTAGAAAGACATTTTTTACATAAATGACCATTTGTGCTGGCTTAGACCAGTCAGGGTTGGGTTTGAAACCTACTCAAGTTTTTTTTTGTATTTTTTTTAATATGAGGAATCAGAGCACAGCCAATTCACAAGTGTACAGTCATGTACAGCAGTTTGCAAAAGTAGTTTTTTTTATTGTTGGTTTTCAAAGTGAAAATAAGTACACATCTACAGGGATCAAATTTAGTGCTATATTTTTTGTTTATTTATTTAAAAATAAAATATAAAATGTGCCATAAATATAAAATGTGCCATATGTCACATTTTATGTTTTCCTTTTAATAAGTTAAATTCAGTAATTAACCCATAATTTTGCATTACAGTGCAAATACCCCTTGCTGGCCCACCCGGGCGAAAACCCTTACACAAACATGTCATTTGACCAGTGGTGCACAAACCTTTGCATATGACTATATTCTCTGAGGCAATCTGAGACTGATCTAGATTAGAGATGGGTGTGGTAATTCTCTTATATGGATACTGAAACTCAGTTTTGTATTATTTTACTTAATGGGGGATCTGAATAATGTATACGCAAATTGGAAATAAAGAATTATTTTGTTATTTTAAAAAGCAATTTTAGCTGATTATGTTGATCATGTCAAGCCAAGTTATTGTTGTCTAGATTGGCTATTACTATAGTAAATCATAATAATAAAAATCTAGTGATTGCTAAACCTTCCATCCTTTCGTTTTTATATTAATAGCAGTATAAAATATTTTTACAATGCTTTAAACACTGGAATGTTAAAGTGGTAAAAGTGGCCAGGACTGTAATGTTGTTCTAATGGGAAAATTCAGAATCATGAAAAGGGGAAAAGTTGTGGGTATAGTGGTATATTTTCTTTGTGGACCAGTATGGGCTTGAATGATAAATGCAAACATCACAGCACAACAGAGGGTCTTGTGTAAGGAAATGAGAAAAACAGAGAGAGAGAGAGCAGGTGGTGGGGGGATTAGATAGTTTGACTTGGTCTGTATACTGGAATAAAAAAACAGCACAAAGTGGAAAGAAGGGAAAAGAAAGAAAAGAAAGATCGTAAGACAGATAGGGGAGGGCGCAGTAGGAGAGCACAGAGAGCCAGTGTGTGACACAATCATGCATTTCACTCATAGCTTCAGCTCAGCAGAAGCCTCCTACAATCAGCTACTTTCACAACACTCTCTCTGTTGCTCTCGCTCTCTTTCCACCCCCCTTGCCCCAATCTGTCACTGTCTCTATCTCTCTATCTTTTCCCTGTATTGTACCCACTTTTCTGTCCCTCTCCTACCAACTGTGCACACTGGGGTGGGTTTGTATTTCTGCCAACTTCATATCACAATAATATGCAAAAACCAAAACAAACTACATTTAAATGTTAAAACGGTAAAAAAGGCAGAAAATGCCTCTGCTGGTGCTTAATAGTCACAAAAACACAAAACACATTCTGTTTTATAGGAGACATTTTTTTTTCTCTTACTTACACATCTGTGAGTCCTAAAAGTAAGCAGGCATTATCTTTCTAGAGAATAGAAACAGACAGCACATGCATATTTTGAGTTAAAAAACTTGTTTTAACCATTTTTTTGTTGTTTGTTTAAAATGCTTTTTTAAATATAAATTGGCTGGTGCAGACAAGATCAGGCTTGAAAAGCTGTACTACTAGTGTCTTTTTACAGGAAATTAGTTCACAGATAAACACTTCACAAGTGTACAGTTGCCATAAAATTACTGAGAATCCCCAGTCATTTTTTTTCTGTTGATGTTGATGAAAATAAGTGCACATCTTTTACAGAGAACAAACCTAAATACCTCTAAAAACATATAGTTTGTTATACAGTGATACATTAAATGCAGAAAATAAATAGTGGGTTTCAATAACAGTGTGCGGTCGACTGTTCACTTCTTATAATTGTTTTTAATTGCTCAACTTTGTCTGAACATTTGCTCATTCTTATGTATTTTTTGTTATTTTATATTTGTTCTGCATAGGGTCTAATAAATGAACTATTATTTATCACTCTGTAGTTTCCAACCACATACTTGTGACCAGGAATGCTTAAATCTTTCTTTACCAGTCTTAGGAATAAATGGGGTTCAGATTTTAATACATTTTAGAAATATTTTGGTTCCTTTGGTGTGTAGAACATACCAAACACAGTGAGGCAGGTGGTGGCACTCTTGGTGGCCTCAGGGTAGGTGTGGAACTCGCAGATGTAGCAGCCTTCATCTGCCGTCCTCACCGGCCGTAAGGTAAGCTGTGAGTGTGACAGGGAGTGGCTCAGGCCTGTGCGGTCAGCATAATCCTCATCTATGGTGGGGTCACTGCGCTTGGCGTACAATGCCACCTCCTGTGTTGCACCATGTTCTATCTTTTTCTTCCACACCACCTGTGCCACCTTCTCTGGCAGACCGTACCTACAGGACAGAGTGGTCTGCTTTCCACTGACTGCTGTCTTATTGACATCTGGAGTCACTGATGCTGAGAGAGAGAGAGAGGGAGTGAAAGAAAGAGAGAGAGAGAGAGAGAGAGAGAGAGGGAGAGAGAGAGAGAGAGAGAGAGAGGGAGAGAATTACAAAATATACTACTAAATGTACTGTTCAAAAGTTTAGTCCTGGAGAAGTGTAAAAAAATTTTCTAAAGATCCAAATATGTAGAATATTTTTCAGAATAATAATGAGTATATTGTTCTAAAATGATTGAGAAAGCCAAATTTCATTGAAAATTAAGGTATAACAAAAATACTGCTCACTGAATATTAAAAAGTGGGGTTTATACAATTCTGCACATTTTAATACAGAGCTGCCAGGGGTGTAACAATATACTTAGCTCAAAATTCAGTTTAATTCATGATGCTTCACTCAGTATTTTGTATTCTCACAATAAACGAGAAATGCTTATTGTAGTTATTTGTGGCATAGCTTACCAGCAACACCAGAGCTAGGAGGTGGAAAAAGTGTGAAGTGTGACATGAACATAATCCAGTGTGTTGTTTTATGGTGCTAGCTTGCAAACCTTTGTATTCAAGCAGTGCAGTTTCTTCAGAAGCTATAATTAATAGAAAGCTCATTCATTAAGTTTGTTTCCTTTAGAGAACTTTCAACTCATTGAACAACATTCATGCTCCCTACATAATTAAAATATATACTTAATAATCTAGATAATTATTTTAGGAGTCCTTTAATAAAAATCTATTATATCATAAACAGACTTTTGAGCATTTGGGCATACACATGGGAATGCACATAAGTACACATCTAATTTTTAAGACTGAGCTTTTGACAGTGCTTAGACCTCAACCTGACTCAGCAGCTGGTTCTAATCTCTGAAACTCCAGCAGTCTCCACCAAAAGAATTAAGCATTACTAAAGGGTGGGACAGACATGTTACTGTTGCTACACCTCAGTTCCCTCTAGAACAGGAGCAATCACTACAACTGGAGATGGTCAGCCAAAGCATGTATTTTACTTTTGAACAGTTGCTACAAGAAATAGCTTAGGTTTCTATATTTCAAGGTAAGTAGATTTCAAGTGATCAATGAAGTTTCTGCTTTTAAATACAACCCGCTTTTTTGTAGTGAAACTAACAAGCATAGCCATGTGACGAGGCCTGAGACAGTGCTGACTGTGTTCTTACATAGCACACAGTGGGTTTGACCAATTAGTGTGGATGTTTCCAGTTGTACAGTGGAAGCTATATTGAATATGTTTATCAAAACTCTTGACACTGGGACTTGCAGAGGCTGTACAAACCATGACACAATCAGTGCAGCAAATTGTTGCAAGCTGAATAATGACAAAAAAGTCAGAAAATCCTCATAGAACTCCCATAAACATTTGGATTCTTAAACATTTTTATCAAACAAACCAATAGACTTCTCTACATCAAACACAAAATGTTTCTAGATAACCCTTTCTACTAATTTTACCTATTTTAAGGTGCACTCGTCGCTGACACTATGGTTAATTTGTGCATGCACAGCTTGTGTAACTTTTTATACAAAAACACGACCAATAGAATGGAATGATCTGGAGAAACAACACATGGGCCTCAGGTTATCATTCCCAATGCCAAGAAACGGCAGGAGGACAGAGGCAAATTATGACGATTGGAGCTAGGCCTTCAGCTTGGACCATAAATGTCAGAATGAGGATAAAACACGACTCTATGATGAAGCCCATTTTTCTAAGCAACCAGCTATATGAACATTTTTGACAATTTTTGAGGGCTCCCCAATACCAACACTGGGCTGTGGAGCAGTAAAACTGTGCTCTCTGCAGCCTTTATACCCTTCTGGCAGTGGGAGCTGTCAGAAAATGTAAAAAAAATGGGTAATTGAGCTACATCCAATATCTTTAGCTGGTAGCGATGCTTATAATCCAGAAACAATCATCCAACATCAGAAACTGCCCTCACTCACGTCAATTGTATAAAGCGCTATAGAAATAAACTTGACTTGACTAATGATTTTGGGGCTTTAATGCAACCTTCACTAAAATATTTCAACATCTGGTGTGAAGCCTACCCAGAAAAGAATAGGCTCTTTCTGCAACAAATGTTGGACATACTGTCTGTTAATATAGATTTCACCATTGAGAAACACTACAACTGGAAAGAAATTATATATGTGCAAGATGTCTGGAAAGTGCTACTTCCCCAACCTACATTTGTGTATGTACAGAAAAACTCGAGTTAATATAATTTATAAATCCTTGTTATGCGGTATAGATTGTGGAACTCTCCATGTGATACTGGCCAGTATACCTTGTTTAGGAATAATAATAATAATAATAATAATAATAATAATAATGTGGAAAAAAGTAAAACCTTTTTATATCTCTTGACCTATTTTTTTGCATATCTGTGGTTGCAAAAAGCAGTTTTAAGCCCCTTGTTTAAAAAAAAGAAGAAGTTCTTAAAAAAAAAAAAAGTCTGTGGAAGTATTTAATGATGCAAACAAAAGAGAGTTCTGGGGACCTCAGATTTGCTGGTGCTCAAAAGGCTGTAAAGGGGTACAAAACCATCTCTAAAATGTTTGTCCTATGCCAGTCGACAGCCAGTTCCTGCAAGGAAACCCACCACATCCCAAAGTTGTTACATATGGAGGGACTGGCTAAAATTCCTCTAAGCTGATGTGCAGGAACCACACCAGGCACTGAAAGCAAAGTTTCACATACTTTTGCCAATTACAGATATGTAATACTGGATTATTTTACATACTTTTATGACTTGTGGGAAAATCTGAAAAATCACACTTATGCAGTAATATAATAAATTCTCAAAAAGAGTTCACAAACTTTCAAGCACCATTGTACTACTTAGAGACTAAAACTTATATATAAGCCAGACAAGCAAAGACAGGTTAATTCATATGCAGACTAAGAAAACACATTTGTTTTAAATAAGTTCAGCTGAGTCCACTGACTGACAGCTTTGCAGAGCTGGCCAAATATTCAGACCAAATACATTCTGGATACTTACTGAAGCACTCCAACTTTTCTCTTCTGACAAAACTTTACGACAAGTCCTGGTGTAATAATTAGCACAACTCTTTAGTTTGACTGCACTTTTCCCACTGCTGGAAAGCCTACATTTTTCTTTTAGTTAGTACAGTATGTTTGTTTTTGTGGTAAACAAGTAAACAGTGCTTACAGGGTGAGTATACCATATGCAAAAATGACCAATGCCAAACACTGCCCAATTAATTTTTACTTTAGGTAGCCTTCAAATAATAGATATTTATATGTAATTACCCAAATTATCACAGTGTTATTAATTACATAGCATTTGCATTCTGTATCAAGAGATTTGCATGTGCACTAAAATAATAACAAAAATGTAAATTATGTTTTTTATTCCACAAACTAGACAACAATACTGGATTAACAATTAATTTAAAACACTTTACAATATATTTACTGCTACTTATGAACATATGGTATGGGTTGGAAGTGAAAAATATTTAAATAAGGCACATTACAACATGACTTACAACATTAATTTGAAAAAGTATGCATTTTTGTATCTGCCAGAATCTTTTTGATGCAATTATATTTGTTTGGCATGAAATAAATTTCAATAGTAGGATCACCAGTAAATGTCAGATAGTACAACAAACCAGGTTCTCTAGCAGTGCTGAAAACGTGGGCATGTATCATATACCAACTCATAAATAATTAAATCAGTTTTTACAAGATTAGATAAAGAATTAATCTTTCTTTTCTTTTTAGTGGCGTGAGTGTTCTGCACTCTGATCCATGATCTAAAAGCCTTGACTTTGCTTCAGATACACAAACAGCTGTGAGCACATCTGTAAATGACTGTAGCAGGCTAAATAGGGAAAATACCATTTCATATGAAGGATTAAAAATAATTGCTTAAGTGAATTTCCACTGGTGTAAATGGGGTTCATGTCTCTGTTGTCTGCATAAAGGAGGAAATTAATGCTTCCATCCTCTTGCAAAAACCAAGTGGCGGTGTCCTGGAAATAATTTTACATGGTGGTTCCCACTTTATCTCTGCTCTCTGCTTTGTGCTTGTACCATGAAGGTCACTTAAAATCTTCTTTTTGATACAACATCATTAATCAGTATAAAAGTTGTTGGTTGGCATTGTCACATAAAGCAGCTATTGAATAATATTGTGATGTAGGTCAGGTATTTATTAAATTATGAAACACTAAGCTAATGTACTCTAAAAATGCACATTGAGTAACTGACCCACATGCAAATGGTAAGAAGAGGTGTTTAGTTTTGTAACACTGAAAAAATAGATTTAGATTTTTTTATTATTTAAGAAATAGTGTTGAGTGCAAGCATTCAAATGTATACATCATTTCCATGTTGATAAAATATCCATCCATCTACTTTCAAAACCGCGTATTCCATTTTGGGTCATGAGGAAGCTGGAGTCAATCCCAGCTAACTACAGGCCCAAGGCACGGTTCATCCAGGACAGGAGCCCAACCCATGTTTATCTTTGAGTTAACTTATTTTGGCAACAGCTGTGCTGATGTTAGGCATTGTATTCTATACTGCAAATACTATATCTACTACACACATGGACAAAATTGTTGGTACCCTTCAGTCAATGAAAGAAAAACTCAAAATGGTCACAAAAATAACTT
>JBBPDA010075671.1:0-12492 GCA_037974385.1 Arnoldichthys spilopterus | reverse complement strand
AGAGAGAGAGAGAGAGAGAGAGAGAGAGAGAGAGAGAGAGAGAGAGAGAGAGAGAGAGAGAGAGAGAGAGAGACATAGACAAAGGGAGAGAGTAAGCAAGACTTGTCCTTGAATGCACATTACAACTAGGGGTGTGCAGGAGTAATCTAGCTCTCATTTTACCATTTCAGATGCCAGTGTTTTAGTCAGGGATGTATTATGTGATTCCCAAACATGGGATCAGCAATTGACTGATTTATTATTTTGTTTTTGGATGATCTGTGTTATATTTCTATGGTGTAAATGACATGAAGCATTGTGGTAAACACCCTATCATCTCAGTGCAGCACTGTATTGGATTCATGTTATTTAAATAGCCAACTGATTGTTCTGTTAAGAATTTTAGGAAGCATTAAAAGAGCAAGTTGTGTTATTTATATAATTACTTTCTTTAAGTTGTGGCTTTGGCTAATAGAAAGTGCTGGAAATGTGCTTGTGTGTTATAAGTGTTCATGCCCACACAAGCTGAAAATCAGCCAGTTTTAATGTAAAAAAAAATAAAATCAGCTATAAAAAATATGATCAGTGCATCTCTTATTTGTGTAATTAAATCATTATTGAAGTATTCTGCGTCACATGAAGTCAATGTATTTTTTGTATGTGTATGTGTTTTTTGCTGGGAGGTGAAGTGTGTCATTTTTGTTCTTACATTGAGGGGAAGTGTAAATAATTTTTTTGTCCTTACCATTGCCAAGGACACATTTTAAAGGATGTGATGAATTTGAGTCAGTGCAACTGTATAAGCTAGCTATGATAGCTTACATTAGCTAGAAGCAGGCACAGAAAGGATTTCTCTATTCTCCAAAATGAAACATTGCACACGGAAAATATTTACATTTGAATCATAATTCAATTGTGTCAAGTAATTGCACAGAAAATACATCGACATCATGGCCGTCTTTTAAGTTTGCTTGTTTTGGCAGGAACTGTGTTAGTGTAGAACATTTTCTTCATGTGCCACTTGAAGAACTGTTCCTTATGTGAAAATCTGACACATTTTAATAATGTAAAATTTATTCTTTTCATCGTAGAAGACAACGTTAGCATTGGTTAGCTGTAATTTTAGCTCATCTGGAAGGACAGTCTTGTCCTTCTTTATTGTGCAGTGGCTAAAATACTTGTTATAAATACATCATTTTAAATGTTCTCTGTTTGCTAAAGTAACCATATAGCCGTATTATTTTCCCTGTTACCTGAAAAACGAAATGAGTGTAGAAAATTAGTCTGAATCCATGTTTCTGGTTAGAACCAGCAACTTTAAGGGGAGCCTCCCATTGTCTGATAGAATGATATGCCAGAGATGCCTTGCAATGTGGTCTAAAACACGTTAATCTTGTGGAAGATGCACCCTAGAGTAGGAATAAGAAACCCAGCCAGATCCTTCACATCTCACTCCACAGAACCAGATACACTATAGAGTGATGCATGTCTTTGTCCTTGGGAATCCCATTGCATGTTTGCAAAGGGGAAAGCTGAGAGCTAAAATAATGAGATTTTGCTGGGTACCATGTAATGAGATTTGTAAGAGATGTGTGTCTCAAGAGGGCTATAACATATTAGCCAGAATTAGTACACCACTGGATATGGACACAAGAGTCCCATGTGTGGGAAAATATGTGTACCTCAATGGCAGTGTTATAGCCGAGAAAAATAAGCATCAGATTTAAAACAGAGGTAGATTTTAAGTCTTTTTTCCTCTTTCTCTGATACACAGATGCCTCATATTTTATCTAAAGTGTTCGTCTGACCTCCAAAACACGTAACTGGTTTACAATTTCTTACCCCCAATGCTGTGTAATACATTCCTTGCTGCACACTGTCCCAGAGGCTCCATAAAATGTTCCCACTGGTCACATCCTTTCACATGACATGAAAATATTGACATAGTAAAATACTTTAAATACAATAATATAAAAGTTAATAATAATAATAATAACAATAATAATAATAATAATAATAATAATTTTGTGTGTATAGTACCTATATAGTTCATATTCAGTGTGTTAAATACATATAGCTGCTTTAATGTTATAATAATATTCCCCACCTATAATAGGCCCTACCTACAGATGGATGTCAAATGACAGGAAAGCCCTACATAAAGTCTCTCAAATTGTACTGGAAGGATGGTACACCCTCCTTCAAAAGTTGTTCTTCCAGTGCTATCCAACATGATGGTCCAGAATCCCCCAAAAGGTTGAAATCTATTGCAAAGGTCATTGCCTTTGATTTACATTATTTTTGTAATTCAGTGACCCCCATGCCCTGTGGATGGTGGCATTGTCATCCTGGAAGAGACCACTCCCTTCAGGATATAAATGATTCCTCATAGAATAAATGTCACAGCATCTTTGTATTGATCTGCAGTGACCCTTTCCACTAAGGGGGCAAGTGGTTCCAAATTACACCAGCAAAATATCCCCTACGGCACAACACATATCTCTGATGATTGACAATTCAGTGACAGTGCTTTAAAAGTGATAAAGTGATAATTATTATGCTGGGAAAAAAGACTAGAGAGGACAGACTTTAACTTAAGACATGTGAAATAATATGTAGATTAAATGTTTAATACCTTTATATTAATGAAAGCAATGAGTTATTTTTATGCATTAATACGGCATTAGACTTCAGAGGAAAAAATTCCCTACTCTCTTTCAATGAGTTTCCCAGAGTGGCACACAGCCTGAGGAAAATTCAGGAAAATTTTTCATTCAGATAAATGGCTCCTCACACATGTTTAGCAGTCTGAAGTTTGTCCACAAGAGGGAGATATTAATATGCAGCTCACCTTTGTAAGAAGGTAAGAGAAAGAAAGTAAGTTCTTTCTCATTATAAAATAATGAAACATTTTGTTGACCCTTATAATAGGTAAACCCGTTTTCTCTGTTTTCCCTATGGTATTTGGACATGTATGTGTGCGGTTGTGTTTGTGTGTTTTGCTTTAAATACTTGTTTTTTTACTGAAGTGTTTGTGTTTTAACTGAAGATGCAAAAGAGAGATGATGTAGAGATGATGTGTGTATGTATGTTTCTTTCTGTCTGTCAGCATGGGGAGGTGGACTGCTGGCCCGTACCATGTACTCCTGTGCTGGACTGCGAGTTCCTGGTGGTTCCTGAGGGGGAGTGCTGTCCCCGCTGCGTGTCTGACCCATGTGAGGCTGATACAGTGCGCAACGACATCACTAAAACCTGCGTGGATGAGTACGGCATCACGCGCTTCAGTGGGTCTGCCTGGACCAAACATGGCACAGAGTGCACTCTCTGCCAGTGCAAGGTAACACACACACAAACGCACATACACCTTTCATATTTCATAGTTTTGTTGTTTTTTTATATTTTTTATTTTTTCCAGGCATAATCAATAAACAAACAATTTTTTAAAGTTTTTGCAGATAATTATATGCAGTTGAATTACAGTGAATAACCTTAAATGGTAAACTGCCCAAGGTAAACAAAAATAGGTCACCAAAAACAAAGAAAATGTAAATTTCATGGAAAATGCAAACATTATTAGGAATGAGGGACCTGGTTATCCTACAGCTCTCCAGAAGCATAGTAAATAAATAAATTAGTCCTAAAAGTTGCAAAAAGTTCCTAGCATTCATTTTCTTTTGCCCCGTCTACCTTGTTCACTCCAAACCAGCTGGATGGGATTTAGGTCTGGAGACTGTGCTGCTGAGTTAAATCTACTGCTGTCTTTGTTTCTTGCCAGAAAGCTTAATGTACTTCCATTTCTGCAGGAAAGGTGTACATTTTTGATGAACTAAACATTTTATTTTTTATGATGTTTTTATTTATTATAAGCACTTATCTCTGGACCATTTATGGTTATTTACTGTAATCGAACTGGGTATTATATATTTTTCAGGTAGTGTTTTTATGAGTTTACTGAGTTCACTGAGTGGCAGCGTGTGTGTTCAAGTCAATTTCTGCAAAATCACACAGAAAACACATTTACAATGGGAAAGAGCTTTTATGCTATTATTAATTCAGCAAGAAATCTTTAAGCTATAGAAAATAATTCATAGCAGAAGATTTTCTTTGTGTTGGCTGAAGACTAGGAAGAGAAGTGCATGGATTGTAATAACTGCAAACACCCAGGCTGCTGCATGTGAAAAAGTCTCTTCACTTCCTGCCACAAATGTACAGTGGATTGTCAGAACTGTCCCTGTCTTCTCTACAGCTATCCAAGGTTTCACAGGGGCTTATTGATTTTTAGCCTGTAGTTTACTTGCACAAATACCTTTAGTGAATCACAGTTAGTTGGTTAGCTATGAAAATATTAGACCATGTCCTCGTCACTCGCTGAACAAATCCTGCCTTGATCTATGACCAAGTGCCAAGGCTTTAGCCTGCCTTCGAATTCAGGTACAAAACAGGTACAAGTAAATTTCAGGAAACCCAGTTCCTGGTCATATGTAAATATCCATGGACCATTGTTTCTTCGGTAAGTTGTAAGGATTACTGTTTATTCCAGCAGACAGATAGTATTGAAGAAAAGAAGCCAACAGAAAGTGTTCAGCCTTTATGTTTTACTAAAACAATTAATGAATATTTGTTCATTTCATGAAAACGCAATTCATTTAAATCAATTTATTGCATCTGCTCCAACAAAGACGTGATAAAGAAGGGGACACATCACAGGTTTAAACATGAGCTCATAACGCTTAACATAGCATCTGGTTAAGGGATTTAAGTAAGTAAAGACACAGTCAGTCAGCTTGCTGGTAAAATAAAGAAATAGCCTACCCTTTTAGCATGCACAGCAGTAAAAAAATGGCAAATTGGGTAAATTGCCAAGTTGGCCAAGTTAGTCTGTCTGAGTGGACAGACTTTCTTTTAAGGACTTTGGCCCCAAGCACCAAAATGCCTTTATGCAAACATTTGCAGACAACTAACCTAAACAATGTTACAAAATTGATAGGGGAACAGAATGGATTCTCCTTATTCTTTCCAGGCAACTTAGTTCAGAAAAAGTTTCTAAAAATTCTGAATGGAAAATCCCACTGACCATGTAAATAAGGTCAAGACCCAGCATGACCCATGACCAGGAAAGCAGCTATTCAAGCCTGCACAGGATGAAGCTTTATGCATTAGAAAAATGCTGTGCTGAGCCAAGGCAGTGAAGGCCACAGAAGCCTCTTTAAAGCAAGAAAGAGGTCTCCAGAGTCAGAAAAAAAGACTTCATCCTCCTATTGAGACACATGCTGAATGCTTAGCCAAGGACAGCTGCATCATCTCTGCTGAAAAAAGAATCTGTAGAGAGATCGAACTGTGTATGCTCTCACAATAACACACGCACACATACCAAAAACCTCAAACATGTTTCAAAGGTGTTTTAAAGGTCAAGAGAGTATGTTAACTTTTAACAGTCTTCTTTACTAACGTGTCTGCTTCGCTTCTCTCCTTCTTCTATTTCTCTCCCTACAGAATGGTCACGTCTGTTGCTCTGTGGATCCTCTGTGCCTCTAGTGCCATTCAAAAGGCAGTTCTCTCTCACTGCCCTTTTCTCTTTCCCTCCAGCTTTTCTTGCCTTCTCTCTTTGCACTTCTGCGCTCTCTCTGCTACCCCCCCTTGCCCTCTCTCTCTCCTCTTTGTGTACAGTTTTTTTTTTTTTTTTGGAGAATATCAGAATACTCACATTGCATCTGCAAATCGCATATATCAGACTTCTCAGTGTAAGCAGATTGGCCTTGGAACAGCTTTTGCTTTTGATACTCTTAACTACTTGGACTAAAGCTGCTCAGCACTGTTACTCTGAGATGCTTGGTGTATCCCGGTCAGGAAAGCTTGAGGCTAGTGTGCAGTCAGTCCACTGTAAATGAACCACATATGTACCTCCATGGGCATGATCGTATCCAGTGTTGACTATTTTGCAGTATTGCCGATTGTTCCGTTTCAGAGAAAAGAAAGATCTTTGGTGTTTTGACTAGTTTACATGTTTGAGTTTTCACTTTTTTAGTGAAACCTGTCTATATTCTGATGTTTTATGTTGTACATTTCTTTTTGTTGAATTGATATTTAATTTATTCAGTGGCTTGGTATCGTGTAATGGTGAAATAAAGGTTTCCATTCAAATTGTTATTCAGTTTCCTTTTGTGATCTTTTTTTTTGCAGCCAGAGATATTTTATACTTCTAGAGTTACTGCTTTAACTCCTTACAATTATTTAAATTCTGAGAATAAATACCAAGTATGTTATTACTTTGCTTGTCTAATTTTCTGCCAACCTTAGTCACTGCCAGATCTCACCCACTGGTGGCCTCCGTTACTGCCGTATCGCTTCCACCCTGGCAGAATGATGGCTGGCACGTGCTTCCTACATGACGTGTGTAGGCAGTTTCTGCGTCTTCATGAGACTTCGTTCACGCACTGACGTGGGACAGCTAAACCTGCAATAACTGCTCAGTTCTGTATACATGATCTAACAGATGCCCAGGATTGGTTGCCATCACTTTGTGTCACACTGACAGGGAGAAAGAACCAAGTTATCTCACACTGAAAAAAGTAGTGCAGTGAATTTGAGTCAATTGTGTATATTTTTTTTACAGATCAATACAATCAAGGTCCTGTGCCATTTGCTTGCACTTGTGACACCATGTTAATAACCTGAAAAAGAACAACTTTTGGAGCTTTGTGCAGATCAAATGAAAGTGCGTTCTACTGGTCACCCATTATCACTATAGTCCACACTAATTGTTAAAAAGTTAAAAAGCAACAGACCTAACAACTCTACTGGCCATCCTCCACATTGCTTTGATATTAAAATTGTCAGGGGGTTTCAGCACTGTGTACCAGTAAAAAGTGAGACTGGAAATCTATTAGGTATTGTCCTTTAACATGATGTGTTTAAGCTTTTAGTAAAAGAGCATTGTGCCTTTTACCAGATCACATACAACAATGACCACAGCCCTTTAAGGAGTTTGACTTTGGAAATTGGTAGAAAATACCTTCTGCTCTGGTGGTGTATTAGGCTCATAAGATATGTCTTTTACCTTTATTTCATTTCTTAATGAAAAACATGGCTCACTAAAATGGCAAAGGTTCTGATTCTGATTGCCCAAAACACATTGACACCACTCAGTCACTCATCTTTTTCTGTGTACCCAATGAGAAGACAGCTAATGAATAGCCATGGATAATCACTTGTGCTTTCTTAGGGAAATTTTCAGGCACTTTTGAGTGTGCCATATGAAAAGAGGCATTTTTAAACAGCCATGAACCCACACCAGCAGGGACTTACAAATGAACTTTCATTGTCATTAAATCAGTTAAACCTAGAACATTATCAGTCTAAAGATGCAAAAGTAGCGCTGGGTGACAGTGGAATGATGGTGGGTTGTTTGGTTGGGGTAGGGGTCATTTCATCATTAGTCCCAGCAACAGAACAGTTTCCACTTGTGACCTTTTCTGCATAAGTGAAGAAAATGTTTAACTCAAGCCTGTCTTTTGAACAGTGGGCCCCAGTAGGTCACTGCTGTCATATCAAAACTTTTAAACAGTATGTTTTAAAAATGCCAACTTGTCTTTGAATTAGATTAACATTTCATGAGACATCGGTCAACAGAATCATTCGAAAGAACTTTTTTTGTGATCTTGTTACAAATAAATTCCAGTTATGAATCCTTGTTTAGAACACGTTTTGATACAACAATTATGACATGCTGTTTTCTCTGTGGGAAATGCAGGTGTGTTGTATCCAGAGTGGAGCATGTGTAATACAGAATGAGAATTAGTAACAGTGATGATTAAATAAGAAATGAGGCATAATAATTCAGAGAAAATCTACCTATTACACATGGTTCAGTCAACAGTCCCAATGAACTGAAGTGCAGATCTTTGCTTTTATTGTACCATTGTGAATGTATGAACATACAAAATTTCATAATTTTAGCTTAAGTGTTTGGGACAGTGAAGTGTTTTTTGTAGCTCCACCTATGGATGCAATTTCACAAAATTTGGCAGTTGTCTAAAGTTTGTCAAATTTGACATCAAGTTTGAACCTTTGTTTCTTAAAATACTAGAAAGTCAAGTGATATGTGGTAGGTGTCATGCACCTCCTCGAGGCTAAGCATCTCAGTGCATAAAGGGCAAGGTCGGAAACATCTGCTGAATGTTCATCATCTTTGTGCCCTCATGGAGCACTTCCTAAGAAACCATCATGCTACATTGACAAACATATAAACTTGAGTTTGGGAATACTTTGGGAAACCATTATCACTTAATCACAGTCCATTTGTTGCATTAAGAAATGCAATTTAAAACTGTATTATGTAAGGAGAATATATATATACATAAATCAACTCTATCCCGAAATGCTGGGGAGTTCTCTGGGACCGGGCTCATCTCAGATGGACTGAAAGACTGCCTACTGCCAGTCCAGCTCTATCTCCTTATGAAAATGTATGGAGTTTTATAAAGAGGAGAATTGGACAATGGCAACCATGGACTGTTGAGCAGCCACAGTAAGCAAGAATTAACAAAATGTCCAATTGTAGAACTAAGATCTTTGGATCCAGAATGATTAAAAAGTGTTATTAAAGGAAACGTGATGTAACATCTTTGGTTGAGGGTGTTGCAGCCACCAAATTCTAAATGTGTGTATATTTACAAAATTTTAATTAGGTTTTTAATTCAATTGGTCAATAAAACTATTGAAAATCTTTTCTTTGTACTTTTGTCAGTTGAATAAACATGCATGTAAATTAACCTATCACAGAGTTTTGTGTCTTCTCCACATTGGTTCACTTTGCCTGGATTCATCTGTCTTCCCCTACGCTATCCTATTCACTGAATTTGGTCAGTACATTATATTTTAAATTATTACATAACTAAATCACAACTGAATAATACCAGACACTGAATATTCAAACCCTGTTTGAGTTCAAATGACATATTATGTTTCACACTATGCGTTGAATAGACAGCTAGTCAGTTTTTTGACTGGAACTTGTTTTAAGTGAATTGCTTCATTGCATCAGCATGTGCTGTAGCTGAGTACTCATTATTTCTCTCCCTTTGTCCTTCCTGGCAAAGTAAATATCCTTTAATCATTTTGCCCTTTTCAGCACAGTATGGAATCTTGCTGAAGCAGTGAATCAGGTTCCTGCCAAACCTTGGCACTTAGTCCTTTCCCCCAATGACGCTGGAGCTTTTGGGCCCCTGTCTCTCTGCTCGTCTCTGTCGGGGATAGGAAACAGGCCTGGCGCATGGCCAAGACATCACCGGAAAGTGAATCATGGGCAAGAACAGATTCCCAGTGATAGAGAAAGGGTGGTGAGTGGAATGAGGAGGTGGAATGCAGAGGAGAGGAGATAAAAGGAGGGGAGAAAAGATGAGAGAGGGGAAATGAGACAGGGCCACATGGAGTGGTCATCTTGCTGACGCCTCTATGAGCAGAGAGCCACTCATCAGCAAAGGCTTCAGCACCAAGGAGAGCTCCTCTGGCTGACTCTCTTACACCACTGCTTATTAGAGAATACATTTCTAAATGTGTGTTTGTGCTTTAGATAACATATATATATATATATATATATCCCTGCTACACTTTACTTTACTGTACCAATGACAGAAAGTCCAGTTAAGATTTTTATACATCTGAGAAAGCTAAGGTTCTTAATTATTTCTTCAAAATATTAATAGTATTTATTAGATTTTACAGAATTCCGACATGTGGGAGCAGGTGCAGTGTATTATTATCCCAGCAGGAGTTGATTTCTAGATTATTTAGATTTTTAGCTCATGCATTAACAGTAGCAATAAGCATTAGTGTCAACTGTGCAGAGCAAATGCATTGGCCATATTTATTATTTGGTCAAGAATGAACTCATCAAAATGTAGCAGTAAAGAAACAGGCAAGCAACAAATGAGAAATAAGGGTATTTATTACAGTGTTCAACGTAAGTCACAGACGTCAGATCACTCTCAGCTAAATACATCTTGGCATTCACAGCAGATACATGTGGCCATGCTCTTTGTTTTAGTGTGGTCATCACAGCAGTTTGTACACTCTGTCTATCTGTCTGTCTAGCTATCTATATATCTATTGATTCAGTGTCAATAATGGCACTGTTCTCATAAAAGCATGAATGCTATCTCTATTTTTTTATCTAAAAAAAGTCTGCTGCTGTGTACTCTGTACCAACACTTTACAATGAACTGACCAATGGAAACAGCCCAAAACAACAATTACATATTACTCAAAGCTTTGCTTTTTCTCCTGAAAATCAGAGTTGCCATGATAGCTGCTTACAAATGGCAATAATATTGTATTTTGGTCCAAATGTGGCAGTAGTATCATGTATGTATCACAGCTTCTGTGGCATTTCTCATCCCTACAAGACATATTTCAAGCTAGAATATTCTAGCCATTGAACTGTTGGAAGAGGTTCCCCCTTTTTATGCTTCTGCACTGTAGGAAATGAGGTCAATTATAGTTCTTAGAACATTGTATTGAAGAACCTTTTTAGCTCCTACTTCAGGGTAAGTACTTTTCCAGCACTAGAAGAACTATGCCTGACTTAATTTTATGGTGGATGGGCCAGATCAAACAACTGAAAAGCAGTTGCTTTTTAAAAAGTCTATCTGAAACATAACATAAAAACAGAATAACTAGCAAAGGTGTGCAGCTCTCTGTCCCCACATCCAACAATAACAGGAATCTACTGCAAACAGCTAAATGTACTGTAGGGGCTTAACCTCACACAAACAGGCTGTAAATAAGGGCTGTTTTACAGAATGTCTCTGCATGTAATAAGATGAGAAGTGCATTGAGCTTTCACTTGAATTTTACACAAGCAGTGCTTCAGCTCATACCATCCTTTTGGAAAGGAGAAAATGTTCATTTGGTGCTAATGAGGGTGATGGTTTCACCAGCACGGCAGCTTTACTGTACGAGAGAGGCGACGCTTTGCTCTGATCTGAAAGAAGAAAAGGAATCAGGTCCGCTTTGATCTTGACTGAATGAGGGAAGTCACTTTGTGAAATCTCCCTCACTCACTCTCTCTCTCTCTCTCTCTCTCTCTCTCTCTCTCTCTCTCTCTCTCTCTATAATGCAACCCCCCCCCCCACAGCCTTTTGTCTAGGCTTTCACTTTTCCTCCCTTCTTGTCCAACATTTGAAAGTCTAAGAGCTGCAGTGAAACTGAAGATGCCATGAACTTTGGACTTCCAGGAAGATTGTTCTCCTGTTGTGAACTGTTGCCATTTACCTCTATTCCTTTCCGTGTAATATGACGTATACGAAATAAAAATCAATATCTCATTTCACAGCCCACGCACAGACTGATAAAGATTTCCCTTACCGCCTCATTCCTTCATTTAGTTGTTCCGCAATTTGATTCATGCCTTGCACCGTTTTGATATTGCTGTTGTGTTCCTGCCAGACCACTGAATTCACTGTGTAAAGGGTGCACAGGAGATACTGAGCTTGATGATATGATCTGTGGAGGAAGGACACGGATGTTTTGACTAATTAGAGTGATTGTGAGCATGGTTTTCAAGGGAATGTCCTTGATCCTTATTGTGAACGACCTTGTCAGAAATGACAAGTTTAATTAGATTTGACTAAAAGCTTGTTTGGTTTGTTTGTTTGGGGTTTTTTTGCATTCAAGGTTATGATAGCAACATCTTATAGAGTATTCATGGTATAAAGGCCCATATCCTATATGCTTCATGATTTTTTTTAACCTCCAAAGGTTCACTTATGGCATTTTTGTTGGGGGCATGTACCAAAAATTCATTTTTTTTCTAGTCTCTCTTAATCATAAAGAAGTAAACAAGCTATTTTATTTTTTATTATTGTTTTTAAAACTGATATAGGGGCAGCAGTGGTTAACGTTGTCACCTCACAGCAAGAAAATCCTGGGTTCCATTCCTGGGTCAGCCACGGGTGCATTTCTGTGCAGAGTTTGCAAGCTCTCCCTGTGTTCGTGTGGGTTTCTGCCGGGTGCTCCGGTTTCCTCCCACTGTCCAAAGGCTTGCAGTAGGTTGACTGTATACTCTAAAATTGCCCGTAGATGTGAATGTTTGTATGAAACGTTTTCTGTCTATGTATTACCCTGCGATGGGTTGGCCTTCTGTCCTAGGTGTACACCGCCTTAGGCCCGCAGTCAGCTGAGATTGGCTCCAGCTTACCCGTGACCTGGAAATGGAAGAAGCTGTTTAGAAAATAGATGGATGCATGGAAACCGATATTGAGGCTTATTCAGAAATCAGACCAGGGTGAAACATTCTTCATAAGGCATAAGGATAAATGGGCAGGACTAAACTGCTGATGTCATAGAGTGTGTTTTGAGGCTCATTCAGAAATCAGATCAGAATTAAGAAACAAGAAACACTTTTATTGACTTCAGCATGAATGGGTGTGGCTAAACTGTTGTAGCCTGAATAATGGGATATAAAGCAATACATTTTTTAAAAGCTGTTTTAGCAGCTTGGGTATGTTAGGTAAA
>JBBPDA010075640.1:0-12495 GCA_037974385.1 Arnoldichthys spilopterus | reverse complement strand
CTCTCTCTCTCTCTCTCTCTCTCTCTCTCTCTCTCTCTCTCTCTCTCTCTCTCTCTCTCTCTCTCTCTCTCTCCTATTTGTTACCCCTTTCCCCTCTTTTACTGGCTAACTCTGTCACGCTGCTTCTTTTAGACAGATGTCTGTCTGTCTGTCTCTGTGTCTATCAATCTGTCTATCTATCTGTCTTCCTGGCTATCTGTCTGTATGTCTGCCTGGCTCTGTCTGAATGTCTCTTTGTCTATCTTTTCTAACTTGCTTGTCTTTTTCTCCCTTCTATCTGGTCCTTCACTATCCCTTTTCTGTGTTCCCTCTCTCTCTCTCTCCCCCTCTCTCTCTCTCTCTCTCTCTCTCTCTCTCTCTCTCAGTCTCTCTCTCCCCCCTGCTCATGTTATTTTGTTCTGTCTTTTTTCTCTCTTCCGTCTGTCTTTTCTCTCACTCTCCCTTTTCTGTATATTCTCTTACTCTTTAATGCTATATATATATACAATATACATGAATCTCCCAGTCTTCTCTCTTCTCTCTCTCTCTCTCTCTCTCTCGCTCTCTCTCGCTATTATTTCCTCACCTCATCTATGTGAACTTTATCTTTCCTGATCCATTTCTGACTTTTCTCTCTGGCACCACAGCTCAGAGAAGTCAGTGTAAGCTGGTTTGGGATGCATTACTAATGTCCTGATGGCAGTTCTGTTTAACTAAAGCCAGTCCCAGCCTCACATGAGCAGCAGAAAGTCTCAGGCTGGTGTGTGTATGTGTGTGCGCTTGTGTGCACTCTGTGTATGTACATCTCCTGCCTGGTTGGCTGCCTGGTAGGGTGTAGCTTTGATGGTTGTTGCACCGCAGTGGCCTGGCAAGGACCTTCACACTCCCACCTCCAGCAGCATCTCATGACTCACTCCCTGCCATCACACTGCACTTCACAACCATCTGTGTGTGCATGCATGTGATCAGATAGTAGATCAGTCTTAAAGTCACATCAGGGCTTCTGTTAAAGCTGCATGCAGCACAAGATCAGATCCCACACAGTGCATGTTCTGCTCTCAGGGCAGTGCTACATAATGTTCTCTAGTGGACTCTAGCTGGTCCTCATCAGTGCTGTCTCAGTTGATTGACCATGTTGAATGGGGCTATGGGGTCCACCAAGGGAAATAAACAAATGGGAATAGAAATGAGAAACAGAAAGAGAGCAACACAAGAAAATGGCACTCTCAAGAGGACACACAAATAGTTTAATAATAATTTTCAGTGGTGGTGGAAGTAGCAACTAGTATTTCTAGGAATAAGCATTTTAACTATTCTTGAAAAAAGAAAACATTGAGTATACAATTATGCTCTGAAGCTCTGAGCTCTGAAGATGCTCTGATAACACTAGCATAAACTCTGACTCTTTTTAATGGCCTTTTGTCTTTGTGTATTATAATTAAGAACGGTGTGTTTTATTTCACTGCCTTTTTAACCCAACAAACACTAATCTAATGGTTGCTTGTCCTCCACCTCTACATACAGTTTTTCTGACAAGGATATTTGAAGCTGTTTTGAGACCTTCAAACAGTATATTCTTAATTGGGAAAAGCTGCAATTTTACAGGCTACTGCCAGCTCCTACTACATAGAGCTTTTGTCCTTCATGCTGGTGCAGTAAGTATGTGCATGGCGGATGTTCCCTTTAGTCTTTGCATTGTGTTTGAACACAAATTTTTACAGCACACAAGAGGTGATGTTAAGCAAAAGGAGAGCAATTATCACTTAGCTATAGTTGGCTGATACTTTTTCAAAGACTCATTCACCTCATTTTACTCCTGAAGGGTCCATCTAATCAGAGTGAAAGTCTTTACACAAGTGGATCTTAAAGGGAAACTAATGGGCTGTTTAATGTTAAGGATTTGAGGATAATTTGGAACATAGTAATTTAAAAAAAAGGAGTTATGACTGGTTTCAGTGCATAAAACCTCACACACTTAATAAGTGGGCTCTTATGGGAAATAAAAAAAAATGAAATACGAGAAAAGTGTGTGATGTGAACCCTATGAATCCATCATTTAAATGTAATAGGAACAGTCTCAGATGTCATGTCATGATGAAAAGATGCATTTCATGAACTCCTCTAACATTTCTCCATGCCATGTTCTTGTTAAATTCCAGCAGGTTTCATCCCAGCTCTACATGCTCGCTCATAATCCATGCATTCTCTCTCTCAAACCTCAGTCCCACTCCCTCGCAACCTTCCCCCAGCATTCTCAGCGAGGAGGTGAAGCTTTCTGAAGAAGTTGGAGCTTCCAGTGTGGTGTGTGGTGCTGGCATTTTCATCCTCTAGGCGGGCGGAGTTCGTTCCACTTTACGACACGCCCCCTCGCACAGGTTCTGTTGACTCCTGTGGATGCCTCTGGCCTCGCCTCCTGCCATCCTGTCTCACGCCTGCTGGTGGATTTTTTGGTGTTTGCAGTGCATGGGCTGTGGGAGGAATGGTCTCCGTGGAGCCTGTGTTCAGTCACATGTGGCCGTGGCTCGCGGACGCGGAGCAGGAGCTGTGTGGCCACTCAGCATGGAGGCAAGGCCTGCGGAGGGCCCGAGGTGCAGACCAAGCTCTGCAATATAGCTGTGTGCCCTGGTTAGTACCATTCTCCATTTCTCCATTCCTGTGAGGCAGGAGAGTGTCAAAAGAGGGATGACACTGATGTACAATTTCTACAGCGCTGTGGTCCCCCAGGACCTAAGGTTGACACCCTTGCTTTAAGGTCAGAAACTTAACCCAAGCAAGTAAATGCAGACATTAGGCCATGCTAGTTTTGGATCTTTAGGCATTTTGGATATTTAAAAAAAAGAGTCACCCAAACGTTTACAGCTCATGCTTTTTCATGAATATTGCAGCTAGAGGGCTATAGTGGTTATAACGTCCACATATCTTTGAGCAACTAAGTGTACTATGTCCATAGCAGCTTAGTGGCTGAATGTGGCTTTTAAAATAAAAGCAGATCTACTTGCAGATACTTTTGTGCCCTCTTTCGCCCCCTTGAGTACTGAGATTTTTAACGGTCACAGTAACATGAAAAAAACATTGATTTTGTACAACATGACAGTTAACGGGGTGCCATATGTCCTCTCTAACCAGCACATGTCCTCTTTTGGACCTGAAAAATATTCCTGGCCAGGATTTCAGAATTGCAAAACATGTCCAGAATTTGGCTTTAATTTCATGTTGACATGTTACTAACAGTCTGCTGCGTGTCTTCCTCCTGCCCCCAGTTTCCTCTCTTTTAAAAACTAGATATACACAGCTACTGCAATGGCCCTGGATGGTCATTTTGACCATTTAAAATCAATTGGCTTATTCATACCACAGCACAGAATAAATGTAAATGACAGACATTTTTGTATTATTGGAAAATAATATATTTTTTAAAAATCTATTACTGCCAGTAGCAATACTAGACAACATGCAAATAACTTTACAATTCAACTTAACAATTCACATTTAATACACATGTAAACTTGAGGAAGAATTAAACACAAAAGTAATGTTTCTGTTCCACAGTGGCAGTTTTAATGCTATAAAGCTGTGAAAGCCTTCTTTTTTATTGCAAATTGAAAATACATTATATGTTTAGATAAAAGACTTTAAGTGAAGCTACAGAGCTAACTCAGAACATCTCTGTGCTTTATAAAATTGATCTCGCAAAATCCATCAGACTAAATAACACCAGTCAGCCACAACATTAAAACCAGTGACTTGTGAGGTGAGTAGCTTTAATTATCCTGTTGCTGCAATAAAAGTGGCACCTGTTCTTTTGTTGATGTGGTGGAAGCAGGAAAAATGGGCAAACATGAGTCTAAGGGACTGTGAAGAGGGCAAATTGTGATGGTAAGAGCATCTCTAAAACAGCAGGACTTGTGGGGTGGGGTTTGCAGAGGTTAGTACCTAACAAAAGCGGTTAATTAAGGAACAAGTGAAACTGCAACAGGAAACTGGTTGTTCAAGGCCCACTGATGCAGCAAGAGTTAGCCCATCTGGTCCAGTTCAAGTCCCACAAAAGAACTACTGTAGCAAAAAAAGAATGCTGACTATGACAGAAAGGTGTCACCAGCACAGTGCACCCCAGTCAGAGCTGTTTCAGCAGCATGAGCGGGTCCTGTATGGTATCACGCAGGTGGTTTTAATATTATGGCTGATCATGTATACACTTACAAGTTAGTAAATTCAGAGACTAGTAGATATGGAGGTTTTATTTTGTCAGTATGATCACACCTACCTAAAAACTGAAATATGGTTGTCCTACATGAGCCTGCAGTGTGCCATCATTGTGCGTTTTTTATTGCTTGCGTGGGTTGTGTTTCTGACCTAAATCTCTCTTCTCCACTTCATTCCCACAGCCTTTGTGTTCTGTCATTATCCCTGTGTTTTATTCATGGTCAGCTGTTTTCTGTGGTAGGCCACTGTTTTTCTCTGCTGGAAAAGTCTGTTGTTTTCTGTTCACGCTCTCCTGTCTTGCAGCACGTCACTGACCTTTCTCTGGTCTCTTTCTGTTAATCTGTCCTGTCGTCTTTCCTCTACTCTCCTCTTCCTCTCTTTCTCTGTCTGCTTCCTCTCTTCTTTGTCACTCGTGGAGTTTATTTCCCCTCTTCGTTTTTGCTCATTTTGCCAGTCACAGCTTGCGCGTGTCCGGCCCAGCCCCGACAGACGGAAGTGAGTCGGGCTGACCTTATTTAAACAGCTCTGCAGGTGTGTGAGCACCTGCTCGGGTTTTGTTGACTCTCCGTTACAGCGCCGCCGTCGCCTTGCTGAGCAGGAGGATGCGAGTCTCAGATTAGTTATTACCTCGCCAAGATGAGCAATAAATCATTTGACTGTTACATTTCAATTTGGTTTCAATTTGAGCAGTTCCCTCTTGTTGAAAACCTCCATTACGCTGCCATCTCAAGGGTTAAGGGTGACGGCCAATCACTATGATTGCCTTTGATTCGAGGAGGCAAAAATGAACAGTCCGGCCAATCTGTGCGAGTGCCGTTTTGATGGACAGTGATTACAGCCTGTCGGCGGGCAGATCCTTTGCCTCTCCTCTGCAGAGTTTCTCCACCATAACACCGTCTCACCCCCCCTCATATTCAAATCCCATTCCACCGCCAGCCTGCGCGGTCAACGCTGACATGCAATTCGTTCACAGCAATTAAAGCGAGGCAGGGTCAGGTCACGCTAATAGACACTTCTGCTACTCACTGAAGCATAGTGGGCCATGAGAATCTCTTTAGACATGTTGAATTACACCGATATCATTGTTATTGTAGCCTTACGGAGCAGCAGTCCTACCTTCCTTAATCCATAGGTGCCATTTCTACTAGTCTGGAGTTCAGTGTCTACAATGAAATAATGGTGAATGTTGAGGTATGTTAGTATAGTACAGCTATGATGATCATTAAATATAGTTTAAAAAATGAGAAATTCAAATGAGTGAGTGATTATTCGTCATTGTGAATGGGCAACCCCCCCACCATTAATTGTGGTGGCCTAGTGGTTAGGACGCTGCCTTTGGGACCTGAAGGTCGCAGGTTCGATCCCGGCCTAGGCACTACTGAGGTACCCTTGAGCAAGGTACCATTCCACTACTACGCCCCAGGCACTGTTGATAGCTACCCGCTGCACCACGTGTGCACATGTGACGGATTAAAAGCAGTGGTCACATTTTGTTGTGGTGCTTGAATGTGTTCACAATGACAAAGAGTCACTTTCACAATAAAAAAATATATACGTTTTACTTATAACGCACTTTATAATTTCATAGAAAATCTCAAAGTGCTAAAATCATAATAAAAAGTAAGAAGGAAGCTAATAAAATCATGATAAAAATCAGCCAACAGGATTAGTCATACATTTGAGAAAGAGGACAACAGCAAATCTCATACAAGCACAAAAAAATCTATTAGCTGTTATGAGAACTGATGGAAAACTAGTTAGTTAATAGGAATTAAGAAAACTGAAGTAATGGTGGAATTATATATACTATACTACAATAAAACCACTTTAATCCCACATTTCCAAATATTCCACAGCCCCGTTAAACACATCATATTTAATGTCAAAAAATGTTTTGCAAAAGATAGTGAAAACGTAAGTTCAATTCTTCTCACAGTTCTCAGCACTTAGAAACTACAGTCTCGATGTACAGTGAACAATTAGATTTAATTACAATTATTAAAATGAATTTTGTAAAAGAAAAATGAATTGATTAAAAGAGAGAAAGCAGTAAATATTGTAGGTGCCATAACAAAATGGCTCTAAATGAATTAAATCTTGTTCCAATAATTTTCTGGTTCAGAATTTCCAAAATCACAGACAAAGTCAAGCCATATAAGCGATAATATGTAACGGTTAAAATTTCCAACTGCGGATGTGTTTTCCCAGCAATCACAATTATTATTGCAATCTTATTATATATTATATATTAGACCATTAACCTTTAAAGGCTTTAGGCATCAAATATGGTCACTTTAGCTTTTTATGATGTGTTTTATTTACTTCTTTTTATTTAGTGGCAAACCTTATCTTTCTCAGATGCATGGTTGAAATAAAGGGCTTTGGCCATGTGACCAGTTACACCACTCATGTCAAAATGTACATATGGAATGTATTTAATCTTTAATCGATATGTGAAAGTTCAGTAGAAAACACAGTAACAGTTGTTTGGACACTGTTTTACTATCCATGATGACTGGTGTGATTAAATGAGTTAAGGTTTTGGTTTTTAGTTTAAAATGTGGTAATCACAAACTGAAAGTCCAATTTCACAGACAGAATCTGTCTGATTTTTGATCACATTCAGTTATATAGTTTATCGGGATTAGCTCTTTAGATCTGGCACCGCTAGAAAGATTTTATATCAGTACGACTCTAGTTCTGTGCAGTGCCGTGGCTGAAAACTGACAGTTTGTGCTGTAATGTAGTACAGTTCTGCAGATTATGTGGTTATGTGTGCAACTTAAACCTGAAATGAGTAATAAGGGTCAGTAAGGGTCAGATAACTTTAGAGTGAATACCTTAGTGGCACAAATCAGGGTGATCTTTGTCCTCTGCAAGAACCCCCTTTCATAGAAGTGTGTGAAATGCTCCATGATATTTTTATTGCTGGGAAGGTTTATAGCGCGTTTTCAGACTTCAGAACGCAGCCGGGCCCAGTGCACTAAAGGAAAGAGGCTTTAGCAGATATTTTTGCGACAGCTTGTCTTCACCAGCTTGTTTCTGCATTTCTTTTTCTGTCAGTTAGTACCAGGTTAGCCAGTGGTTTCATATTGTAAAGGGCAGTGTTTTATTGGAAAGAGGAACGATTATAAACCACAGGGAGCCTGCAAGGTTCCAGAGTGAAATGAATGAAAGAGAATAAAAATTGTCCACGGGAGTTAGCTTGGCAAATCCACACAGAAGAATTTGATTTGTCTCTTTTTGGCTTTTGACAGGAAATTCATTGATGTTATGAAGATGGGGTTGGATCAATAGGACAAGCCACGTTAGAAGCAGTGATTTTACAGATGTACACAAAATTGCACGCTTTGTGCTTTAGACAGGGTCTTCTTGGTGGAATCATCAGAGAGAGATGTGTGCCATGTGGAGAGGAAAGTGCAGCTTTGGCCAGAAGTCTGTGAGGAAATGTGCTTATTCCTGCTTCTCACTGCTCATTTCAGAAATCTGGACACCAGTGGGGTACTGAGGTTCAAAGGCAAGGGGTCTTTGAAATGGTGAGCACCAGCACAGCCCTTGTGGTATATCGAGATGGACAGTGGACTTCAATAGATATATGATTCTCTCTCTCTCTCTTTCTCTCTCTCTCTCTCTCTCTCTCTCTCTTCCTTTCTCTCTCTCTCTCTCTCTCTCTCTCTCTCTCTCTCGCTCGCTCACTCGCGCTCTTGCTGGCTCTTTGGGCTGGTGGTCTGTGTAATATTTTGTGACAGCACATCCTCAGCTATGGCCAACAAATGACCTTGTAATCATTAGCTGTGATTGTAAACCCTCAATAAGTAATGAGAGGCAGTGTGTTACAGTAGTTTTGTCACGGATGAGCATGAGGTTACGTAAACCCCTTTATGGGAGATAAGCTCACTAACACCTGGATTCACTTGGGATTAATAATAATCACAATAAAAAATACTTTAGTGTATGTTCTTGTTGTCTAACAATGATAAACTACTGAGAGAAGACAAGAATGTTAATTCACCCTATTATATATATATATATATATATATATTTATTTATTTATTTATTTATTTTTGTTTTTTACTTTTGTCATAAAGTAATGAAACTTTAACAGTATAATGTATTTAGTGAATAAAACATTGCTTTGTAAGCAGCTTTTGCCTCTATGGGTACTTTTTTGGCACCAGTGGAAAGTGCAGCACAAAGTGTTTTTGCTAGTTTTGATACTGGCACATTCTTTATTTTTTTTACACTCTGTACTCATTCTTTCATAGCAGCTAATGATTTTGTGCATTTCCTGCATTTGGTGGTGGTGCTTTTTAAATGAGGCAGGGCAGGGTACACCATTGGTGTGCTGCAGTTTTAAAGCAAGTGTAATGATATTGCACTTTTGGCCAACAAAACCCATGTCTAATGTTAGTGGGGCAATATTAAACCATATTGAAGTGTAACGTTTTAGTAACATGCAGGTGCATGACATCGTTACTGACACAGATACATGCTTAAAGTGCACTAATGGCACTTGAAAGGCTTAGATCGAACAGTGCTGCTCCCATGAATGATTTTCACTTTGCACATGATTAGCGGGTTCTTTTCCTCATTGAAAACCAATCTGGTTTGCCAGGTAAACAAGCTGTCATAATAGCAAAGCATCACAGCTCATGTGAGCCCTTGTGGTGTTCTGATTGGATTATCACATGTTAAGCCCAAAACACATTTTTGAATAATTAAAGTCAGGGTTTTTCTGCTGTCTAAAAAGCCAGATTCGGCCACCTGTAAACCATTTTATACTAAAAGAAAAAATGTAGAAGCCCAAATTTTGTAACTTAAGCTGGGTTAAATGCTACACAGGGAAGATCTAACAAAAAATACAGATGAGAATAGGACATGCAAGTGATATTTACTTTTTGCATATTGAAAGTTTACAGTAAATTGTAAAATAAGTACTGTCCCTTTGGTGTTAATGGGGTGGCCTGTCCGTTATCTGGTCAGCCCAGTTAAAACTGAATTCTTAAATAAAGATTTATTCAGGTTGCTGTTTTTTGTACATGGCTTCTATGACAGACTACCAGTTATCAACATAGACATGGCAATGTTTTAAAAATCTCATGAATGAGGCCTAAAATGAAGAGAAAGAGGGAAAGTGAATGAGCATAAAAAGGGACTGTGTCTCTCTTTACTGTCTGTTTTGCTTTTTCTCAGTCTCTGACTCTTCTATTAACATCTATTCATTTCTACAGTGTTTAATAGACATGAGTGCTACCAAGCATATTACAGACAAAGCAAATAACATTAAAAAAAAAATCAAAATTACAAACAAAGATAATCGACAGTGAGTGAAGAAAGAAACAGATTATTAATAAACACCGCTGCCTTGCCTTAGTGGCTGTGTCTCAAGCTGACAGGATGACACAAATCTGACTGCTGTCTCTGCCCTGTAATTTATATCTCTCACCCTTTTAGTCCTCCCCCCTCGCTCTTTCAGTTTCTCTCTCTCTCTCTCTCTCTCTCTCTATCTCTCTCTCTCTCTCTATCTATCTCTATCTCTCTCTCTCTCTCTCTCTATCTCTATCTCTCTCTCTCTATCTCTCTCTTTGTCTCTCTCTTTGTCTCTCTCCTTTCTCTATCTTTCTGTTTGTCTCCCCTCTTCCTCTCTTTCTCTCTCTCTCTCTCTCTCTCTCTCTCTCTCTCTTTCTATCTATCTCTCACTCTCTCTCTCTCTGGTGGCTCCAGGCGCTCAGCTGTGTGTGCTTTGCTTCGGCTGAAGAGGCGACGCAGGGCTCTTTTCCGCAGCTGCCGTCTCTCCTGGCAACCGAGACGTGCACATGTCCTTTTCCGTTGGTGCTTGTTTGAATGAGTGATGATGAGCGCGGCACTTCGAGAGCTGATGAAGGTGCAGACAGACAGGCCACATCCCTCAATACTGATTGAGTTTATGGGCCTGAGAAGATTGTTGTTATTTATCACACTCTCAGACCATGACAGGCCTGCTTAACCCCGACTGCTGCATATGCAATGAGCGCCAACCACGTGCCTCACTCACTGCATAGGTCAACCTGTCAGATTTTGCTTGGCAGATCCACACTAGATTAATCTAATCCATCATATTAGGCCTTTAATCTGCTGAAATGTAAAAATGTGTAGAATAAATGCTAAAAATACATAAACACACACTTTTAACATGCAAAAAACATGGGCAGAGGTTGCAGGGCCATTATGTCTCATCATGCCCCTTTTCTTCTCTGAAATGTATTTAGATTGAGAGTGAATTTAAGTTTAAGTTATGCCATTAATCATAGCAAGATCAGTTTAAGCACAGTATGCATGAATAACCCTGCACATTTCCTCGTTCAGCTCAAGTATATCATAAGAGTAATGCTTGATGGTACTTTGCATAAAAAAGTGTCACATTTAAGTCATAGGACATGACACATTTTCTGCTGGGAGACAGATAGTGTAAACATCATTAGAGCCCAGAGGCTTGAACACAAGAGGCTTTAAAATAATATGAAAAGATCTGGGTGGATGTGCTTCCAGTGTAATTTTGGTTCACACAGAGGATTTGCTTCAGTAAGTACAGGTGCTGCTTCAGTAAGTCCAGAGGTGAAGCAAAATCCACCATGGAGTGTGGTATTATCTGCTGAATACACATGAGGGTCATACAAGCCTAGCATTTAGCATGGTAGCTCAGTGCCCAGTGAATCATGAAGTAGCAGCAAAAAGGTAGAACGTCAGTGTTAAAAAAGAATTGCACATACAAGGACAGCTAATATATATATAAAATAAGAAATAAAATCATCGAAAGAAATCCTCGTCTCTCCAAGCAAGAAAAAAACAAACAAAAATATATTTGCAAGGAAAGGACAAAAAATCAGTGAAATGAGATTTTATTAGTAGTTATTTTCTTGGGTGTTTTGGTCAATCTTTGATGCAATGTGAAAAAAATGGCCTTTTTTAAACAATTTAACATTAATTACATAGGTTTGCACATTTTTGGGCTACAGCACTGCAGAGATTTAATTTAAAGTTTTGTTTTATTTATTCATATATTTTTAGCAAATGCCAGGAGTACAAGCTTAGCGGATAAACTAGAACTCAAAGCAAGATTGTGATTAACCCTTCCACTAGTCCAATCCCACTAGTGGGATTTGCTGTTGCTGCTCCCTAGGTAGTACAGTCCCACCAGTGGGATTCCAACACATGGTAGAATGTTCAGTCCAACTCAGTGACACCTCTGTTAATCAATGTCAGTTAAAGCTTTAATCTTTTGCAGCCACATGCAGGAGTGTACACATAGTGTTTTTTTTCTCAGTGTATTTTAGAAACATGTTTACTGCTGGTTCCCCACAGCGTTCTGCTGATGATGTGAAAGAGATGCTGCGTAACAATCAAATTATATAACTGCAGCTACGTGCAGGCTAAAAGAACTCAGTCTGGGTGGATGGTTGCAGACAGCCAGAAGAGAAACAGAAGAGAAATAGGGAAGAAAATAAGTAACTTACAGAAACCGCAATGGCAAAGAATTCCCAAAAGCTCCGCCCCCTTTGCAGTATTTTTTATTCTTTTTGGTTTGTTTGAGCTTAAGAAAATCTAATTTAATCTAAATATAATAAAATAAAATCTACCATTTGCAAATTCTCTTAATGTTTTATTCATATAATGTTATGGGTGACCAACTTGCATTTTGCAAAATGTTCCCTTTATTGCCTGTAACAAACTTAAAGTTGAGGTTGGGCAAAATAAGAGGAAAAAAGTCTAGAGAATAATCAAGCTTCACTGTTTTGAATTTGTTCTAAAATAAGCAAGTGAACCGAGAACGGGTGAGGATATCATGGTTGGATAAAAAAGCATGATGAAATGATGAAAAAGATAAGTTGTGGCTCTCCAGTCAGTTCATCAAGAACATTTCTCAGTGCAAGATTGCAAACAATTTCAGTATTTCACCATCAACAGTACATAATATTGTTAAAATGTCAGGAAATCAAGACATATCCCAGTCTGTGTAGGGCAAGGCCAGAAACTGCTGTTGAATGTGTGTGACCTTCGAGCCCTTAGAAGGCACTGCATCAGAAACCACCATGCTACTGTGGTAAATATAGCTGTGTAGGTACGGAAGTACCTTTTTTTGTCACTTCAGATATAACCTCAAGCTCTACTACATAAAGAGAAAGCCATAGATTAATTGTATCCAGAAACACCACTTAGTTCTTTGGCCTCAGACTCATGGGCAGTGGTGGCCTAGTGATTAGGACGCTGCCTTTGAGACCTGAAGGTCTCAGGTTCGAGTCCCGGCCCGGGCACTACTGAGGTACCCTTGAGCAA
>JBBPDA010075591.1:0-12496 GCA_037974385.1 Arnoldichthys spilopterus | reverse complement strand
CAAATGCTTGATTGTTTCCTCTGTCCTGGAAGTCGCTTTGGATAAAAGCGTCAGACACATGAATAAATGTAAATGTATTTAAGCCAAGTAAAATATGGACTGAACAACATTCACTTGAAGTGGGATAATACCTGACCAGGTGTATCTATTCTTTGACTAAAGTAATTGAGCTGTGTACTTTGTCCACCTCTGCTTTTGGCCAATTTTGACAGCTCTGTTGTCCATTAATATGTTCACACAAGAGAAATGTAATGAGTAATGAGCCCAATTCAATTTTAGTAATTGTAATTATGTGACTTAATTTTAAATGGTTAATTTTATTTTATTACGCAATTTAAAAACTCTACTTTTTAGAGCGATCGATACATTAGGCTGTGAAATGCAGTCATAGTTCACTGGGAAAATTGGAGTTTTGCAGTTAAAAACAGGTCATGTAGGTGGTTCATACAATGAAGCCCTTGCAAAAGAAATTGTGCAAATAAAATTAATACTAAAATGACTTTCAAGACATTCAAGAGATTCTGACCAGTGAAATTGTGCAAATTTGTTTGAAGTAATACTCTCATAATACTCATAATTATTAAAATGTAGAAAGTTTTCTATTAATTCTATGGAGTTTTCTTATGAAAGCAACAACTTATTCTTTTTTTTTGCTGGTCTTCACTAACCACTACATATTGGGACCTATAATTTTCATGGACAAATCATAATCGACGGTGGTTTTTAAACTCAAAGTAGTCACATTTTAAGATTCAGATGATAGGTCTGGTAATGACTGAACGCTTGTCAAAACCTCTCAGTACTAATTGAACTAGTTAAAGTAGGCCATCATTGTATTGTTGGATTTGAGCCCTATATTGTCAGGGTGGATAACTTATTCATGCACACATGGAACAATGGAACAAGGCCAAACACTTATCTGTATCTCATTTTCATAATGAGGGATGTCTTAAAGGAGCATTAGCTCTTCCAACCACCTTCCCCTTGGCTAATTTACTTTTTGGGTGAAATATAAGGTGATCTAAAAGTTTAAACAGACAATCTCTCAACGTAAATGCAGCATGTCTAAACCTGACATGCTGCATAATGCCTATAGTCCACTGTAAGGCTACCATGGAGATGCATGTGACTGTAATACTGAAACAGCTAACATGCCTTTAATTTGACAGCACTGATAGTTCACGCTCTAAAGCCCAGTCTGCTGGCAATAAATTCTTTCTTAAAATGAAGTGATAATTGAACTAAATAGACAAATGCCAAACTTCCAGCTTCAGGGTCATTGTGCCTCCAAAAGCAGCAGTTCGTCTTCCGTTTCACAAACTGCAGCCGAACTGCTTGAACCTTCAGTAAAGAACGCATATACTTCCTATCATGCATCTCCAATTACAGCTTTGTGGTGCTGGAAAGGAGACACTTTTCAAAGTGGTTCATGGGAGGATGTACTGTAAACCTGGTGACTCACTGCAGCACCATGTGGAGACCTTCTGGGAAACTTGGCCATTTAATGGCTTGAGTATATGGGCCAGAGGTTTAGATACTTCACAAAGAGTGATCAAAATGGCTTTGATGCATTTCATCCAAGGCTCAAAGAAACACTTCTGGAAGGAGGTTCCTTGGTGATTTTGGTCAGCTAAAATGATCACTAGTATTTTAAAAACACAGATTTTTAAAGTTTATGTAAACAATTGTCTAAATACTTTAAATTGTGTACTTTTTCCCTTTTTAGGTGGTGTAGGCCAATTACTGTATGGTAGAATGAACAAGCATACATTTAACCTTCTGTTATAAAAAGGCCTAAACAGTGAACTAACAGATCATGCTACATAAAACAAAAGTGATTAAACCGGCGTCAGAAAAGATTGCCAGGTTTGTTTTAGCTGATTCAGAAGAAAGGCATGAGTCTGGCCTTGCTGATATCTCTCAGATTTGGGGAGTAATCACTGGAGACTGACCTTGTTTGGTAAATTAATGGAACAGTACATGCATGTGAGTAAAGGCAAACTCTACACTACTTTTGACCTTTGAATATAGCCTAGACGTACGGCGGAACAAAAAGTAACCTCAAAAAGTCCTGGCTGAAGGATCTGTTTTGCTTATATACTCTCATGAATTTAACTCATAATGGGGCATTTTTGAGAGGCATCTGCTTTTCTGATCAGAAATAAACACCATCAGACCCAATCAGGCCTAACTTCAACTAGTTGACCTTCAGACCCAGTCACCTTTAAACTGAATTCAAAGTGCTTTCTCATTTTAATGCACATGAAGGTGTTTGTGTGTGTGTGTGTGTGTGTAGGTGTATGTGTATTTGTGTGAGCACTGATGTGGTAAGGGAAAGAATGTGTGTCTTTGAGTCTCGAGCCTTTATCATTGACCTTGTTCCCAGATTGTCATTGCTGCTGCGTTTCTGAATGATTATTTGCAAGTTATACTGTGACTATTAACCACTAAGGCTTTTCAGTGCATCAGTGCACTCACGTCCTGCATTAGACTCAGGTTTCTTCCACAACGGCACAGAAGTGATGTAGGCAAATGTCCTCTGGTAAATAGTTCTGGATTTCTGGAGGAACTACACAAAGTGGTTCTCAGATCTGCAGGTATATATATATATATGTATATATGTACCTAAATATATGTATGTATGTAATAATTTATAATTTAAGGGTATATAAGGGTAACTGGTTTGCACTGCTAAACTAAAGCGTTAAACGTGTGGGATCTGTTTGAGAAGTGGTTCCTTTGGAAAAAGTTCACATGCTTAGGATTAAATAAATGTAGAGAGTGTAATAGACCTTTCATTTCCAGGTGTGCAATATAAAGTCATTGCACTGTTTTAACCACTGTGGAGCATCCAGTATGCTAGATTTTCTATAGCCAATATGGAATGCACTGATGTGGGACTAGTAGGGCAAATCTGATGTCCAGTATCTGCATATGAAAGTGAAAGTGACTGTTTGTCATTGTGAACACACTCAAGCACCACAACGAAATGTGACCTCTGCATTTAACCCATCACACATGCACACGTGGAGCAGCGGCAGCTCCTCAGCAGTTCCCAGGGAGCAGTGTAGTGAAATGGTACCTTACTCAAAGAAACCTCAGTGGTGCCTGGGCCAGGACTTGAACCTGCAACCTTCAGGTCCCAAGGGCAATATTCTAAACACTAGGCCACCACTGCGCACATAAATGGGTGGAACTAATCTGGCCCAGCCTGACTCAGCATTCATTCATTCATTTTCGGAGCATTTATCCCAAGCGGCCCGGGCAGTACTGAGGTTCCCTTGAGCAAGGTACCGTCCTGCTACACTGCTCCCTGGATGCGGAAGTCACATTTTGTTGTGGTGCTTGAGGTGCGTTCACAATGACAAATAGTCACTTTCGTTTATGCTGAAGTAATATAAAGGCCCTGGACTGCTCAACACAATGCAGGACAGCCAATCAAAAGTAAGGTAACAGACGCTGTCTGTGTAATTCTCAGCAATAAAGGGGTTGCAAAGTGATCATGCTGAAGATGTAAAAGAGAAAACATATAGTGAAACCCCTTTGAAGTTTATTATTAGAAGTTTAATTAAATCATCAATTTAAAGCAACCAGGTTAATTACCTTGTCGAGTGAAAGCTCTTAAAGACCTTCATCACGGCCCACTCGCTCACAGGAAATGATGCGCTCCCTACCATCACCTCAGCTCCCAGCCAGCCTGTGCTGCCGACTAGATTGTCTACTATATTAGGACTATAGGAGCCGCCCCCACCCCTATCAGTTCTGCCTCACCCCCTTCAGTTCTGATTTGCTGTCCAGTGGGGTCATTTCCGGTTACACCGTAGCCATGACACAAATGGACCGAAACTAATGCCGCCTTCATAAACTGAGACCGTTTCTCATCTTTCAACTGTTTATTTTACTGCATCCGGTGTCGGCCAGAGGAGGAGGGGTTCCCCTACTGAGTCTTGGTTCCTCTTAAGGTTTCTTCCTCTAGCTCAGGGAGTTTTTCTCGTCTTGGCTCCTTTTTAGGGGCTCGGACCTGGATTCTGTAAAGCAGCTTTGTGACAATATCAGTTGGAAAAAGTGCTATATAAATAAAATGAACTGAATTGATTGTTTACCTAACTAAAGTGCAGTATTAACAATATGAGTTAGGGCAGATTTTGCTGTAAACTTGTACTTGCCCTATTATTTAAAAAGTGATTCATTTATAAATAGAGAGGTGGAACCCCCCCCCCCCCCACACACACACACACACACACACACACTACAAGAGATGTTGATTTGTAATTATTAAACTCATTACTTGACTGTGAGTAGATTACACTCCACGTCATGGGATAATCTGGGAAGATAATCTCTTAAAACCTGCCAGAAATCATGACGCCTTTTGTGATTGTCAGGAGGAGACTGTCACCTGAAAACCAGCCTGGTTATCCTGTAGTGTGGCCCAGGTGGAGGTAAACATAAAGCCATGGAGTCATAATATTGGCACTGGAGAACATAAAGTATTGCATATATATCTGAGTACCATCCACTTGCCAAAAATCAGATCTATAACTGAATGAACTGAAAAGTCTGACCATCAAATGGGATTTTTTAAAATTCTAAGTGAGAATAAAAACACATGCTGTGCAGACACACACCTCCACACCATTCAATGTACCATTACAGCTCATGTGCTGACTTTAATACATTTGGAGAAGAATCAAATGTGGCCTGTGCATATCCATCCATCCATCCATCCATCCATCCATTTTCTAAACCGTTTCTTCCATTTCCGGAAGCTGGAGCCAATCCCAGCTGACTGCGGGCCTAAGGCGGGGTTCACTCCGGACAGGAGGCTCCACCCATCACGGGGCAACACATAGACAGATAACCATTCACACACTCACACCTACGGGCAATTTAGAGTATCCAATCAACCCACTGCAGCCTTTGGACTGTGGGAGGAAACTGGGGAACCCAGAGGAAACACGGGGAGAGCTCGCAAACTCCGCACAGTAAGGCAAATCCACACCTGGGGATCGAACCTTCTCGCTGTGAGATGACAGCATGAACCACTGCACCACCATGCCACCCGCCTATGCTTATTTTTATTAATTAATTTTTTTTTCCAATATTTCAAATAAATAGAAATGATGCCAAATGTAAGTTTGTCTATGTAGACAGTTTGTACTTATTTTCACTTACAGCATAGTAAATCAACAAAACGTCATTAGACTGGGGGATTGTCAAACTCTTGCAATGACTATGTGAGAAATGAACACAGTTGAAAAGTCAGTCATTTGACACATTTTCATCAAATAAATGCAGAATATTCATTAATCCTTTGGGCCAAAACGTACAGCAAGAAACCACTTCTGAATAACAGCTCTGTGCAAATGTGTCGATACCAGCTGTGATGGACGAACGGAAAAAGTAGACTTGTGGGTTTCCAGTTTTTAAGTGGTAAAGAGAAAATTTATTCCCAAACCTCTTTAAGCAAACAAATCCACCAGAAAAATTATTTACAAACAAGTACAAATAAACATAACTCTGTTAGTAGTTAACAGTTCTGGGAGTTTCTAGCCTCCACGATTGCACACCTTCAATCATCAAAAAACAACAACAACCCATCAGGCTGCTCCAGGGAAGCTTATACAGAGCAAACAGGAAGTGTTATGACCTCACTTCTGGTATTTTTGGCCAGAAAATTCTCTATATAAACACCCCCCAAAATTCTGTTTCCCAACCCTATACCAACATTCCCAAGCCACCCTCATCAGGAACAACCACCAGTAAGTATATTTCTTTCATTCCCACAATTAATCAAATTAACGTTATAGTGAAGGAGCAACTCCGTCACACCAGCACTCAGAGTTAGATGGAACACCAAGGAATGAGAAGCTTTTTTTGTAATTATTATATTATATATTTAAAATGTCTATTAGAACATATACATCACATTGAGTATACACATTTGACTGTTTGGTACAACTCAAAATATCTAATACAAATTCTTAAAGCTTTTAGTTCATTTTAGATAGTGTAAAAAAAATAAAGATGAACTGAAGTACTTTAAATACATTTCTGCATCTTTTGGGCAAAGCCGTTTTTGTGAGTATTAACCTTTGACATTTTTTAACTGGAGAACACTTCTTTTAACATTTTACACAAGTATGAGAGTAAAGAATTGCCAGCTTTCAGACCTGCAGAGGTGGAAACAAGTCACTGAGTTGCCAGGAACAAGTAAGTCTCAAGTCTTGAGTCAAAGCAGTCAAGTCTCAAGTTGAGTCTTAAACATCTCAGCAAGCATTACTCAACAAATTTAACACCAAAAATGATTGTAAATATTGTAAAAGTTAATATAATAATTATTATAATGAAATAAGTGTTAAAAAATGACATGTATAGCTAAAACGAAAGTAATAAATACATAAATACAAATAAAATACAAAGTGAACAATTTTCAAAGTGCTAATAACTTTTAAAAAATTAAACTTTGTAATTGAAGATTATAGTCATTGATTAGATGATTGTTCAAAGTATGTGTTGGTCCCTCTGTGCCCCCATTAAACCTTTGCCCACCCCTACTGAATTTCTTTAGTTGCTAGATGGTAAACATTGCTGACTTTGCCTGCAAACAATACTAACTCAATGTCAGTTCTGTGATTTTTAAGACATTGAAATAAGTAATTATTGGAAAAATATTATTGTTTTTAAATTGCACATGACAAGAACCTGAAATAATCGAGTATAACCTAAAAACTAGTTTAAGCTAAATGCAATGCTAAATGCAAAAACAAATTCTGTGAATTTTTTCCAGCTTAATGCAAGAAGCCTGAATACTCATGCTTCTCTCATTTGTCCTCTGTAATAAATAAATAAAGCAAAGTGTAACCATAGTAACTAAAAAAAATCTACTGACTGAATCTGACTATTTGTTATTGTGAACACACTCAAGCACCACAATGAAATGTGACCTCTGCATTTAACCCATCGCACATGCACACGTGGAGCAGCGGGCAGCTACCAACAGCACCCAGGGAGCAGTGTAGCGGGATGGTACCTTACTCAAGGGAACCTCAGTAGTGCCCAGGCCGGGACTTGAACCTGCGACCTTCAGGTCTCAAAGGCAGCGTCCTAACCACTAAGCCTCCACTGCCTGAATCGGTTGTTTAATGTTTGTAAGGACTTGTTCAGTAAAAATAAAGTAAAACTTCCCAGAAAACAAATCTATCTTTATGAAAAAACAACCACTTTGGGTCTTTAGTCTTTTTTAATCATACAGTCTAAAGTCACAATCAAAAAGTCCAAGCTACAGGTGTTGGAGTCAAAGTCAAGTTGCAAGCCTTTTTTGATTTTGTCAAGTCTCAAGTCATCAAATTTGTGAGTTGAGTCTGACTTGAGCACAATTCATGTGACTCTAGTCCACAGCCAGTGGCATGCATTAACTCTCCCATGCTTACGGTCTTAAAAACAGTTATGGTCTCTCACCAGCTGCATTTGTCGAACGACTTTGTGTAGTTCATTAGTTAAATACACCATACATGCTGATGATATTTTTCATATAAAAATACATTTACATAACATTATATTACATATATGATGCCAATATGTCATTTGTACTACTGTACAGGTTAATAAAGCATGCATAGAGCGCCAAGGTCAGGTTAAGGCAGACTAATTCTAGAAGGGGAAGAAGGTGATCTTTCATTCATTTCAGTCCTACTTATTGTCCACTGCTTTATGACCATCTTACTTTACACTCTCTCCCTATTCAACCCCTGCCTGATGAAACAGCATGATAAAACAAATACAGAATGTCATTTCTATGAAACAACCAGAAAAAACATCCACAATTTCCTGTTGCTCTCTACCCAGCAAAAGTTTGGGTACACTTCTATTCATATGATTATGTTTTCTACATACTGAAGGATACGCAGGGTCATTTTGAGAGAAAAATACAAGCATAATTTCTGTAAATATATCATATTTGTAAAAGAATGTTTGTAACAGTGCTTGGAGAATAATGACAGAAGCCCACCCCGTTAACCCTGTTGTTGTAATGTCAAACCTTTCAGGTGTGTAAAAAGCTGTCAAAGAATTATTTAGACATTATTGAAGGAGGACACTTCAGTAAGTTCTGAATATTCACCAATTAGCCATAACATTAAAACCACCTGCCTAATATTGTGTCAGAACAGCCCTGACTGTGGTGCAGTGTGATCTGACACTTTTCTACGTTTTGGAGATGCTCTGACTCTGAGTTGTCTAGCCATCACAAAAAATACCCTTGTCAAAGTAGCTCAGATCTTTGAGCTTGCCCATTTTCCCTACTTCCAACACATTAATTTCAAGAACTGACTGTTCATTTGCTGCCTAATATATCACAATCTATGACAGGTGCCACTGTAGTAAGATAACAAGATAACCAGTGTTACTTTCTTTACCTGTTAGTGAATTTAATGTTGTGGCTGATTGGTCTACCTAAAGTTTTAGCACATAGTTCATGGTAAAGAAACTGCTGCAGATATTTATTCTTAGTTGAAACAGTAAAACTAAAAGGACAATTTAAAACAAGGTGAAGTGTTCCCAAACTTTTTATAGTATGAATATAGTACTTACAACCAGACTCATTATAATAAATAAATAACCTCCTATTGCTGCTTGTTAAAACATGCTGTCACTTCCAGACATGGCTAATATTGCATTACAACTATCAACTGAACTTTCTTTAATCTTATTTTCCATTTTGCAAATAAAGTGCAAAGTACTTTCAGCATCAGGGGACGTTTAGTCTTTCATTGTTTATGATTTTCATTTTTGGTTCAAAGTTATTGCTGCAGAAAGTGACATTTTGATCTCTTTGTATCCTGTGTCATCGATCCTCGTGAAAAACCAAACACACATTGTTCAGGTGTATATTTTTCTCCCCAGTCCATGAAGATGGTCCTGAAATCCTGAACCATAAGTCACACTCTACTGTTGTTCACTGTCACCCATTTCACTTTCGTCTTTCTTAGTTCTCTCTCCACAGTGAGTGTGTTACATAAAGTCATGTCTGTTGAGTGTCAGAACTCTTCAAGCATCTAACAATCTGCTCTAATGTAATCATCCTGCAGGCTGTAGCACGCTCCTCATAATCTGCAAGACAAGAAGAGAGATAGTAGGAGACAAAATGTTCATTCGAAATTAATAAAGATTTGCAGTTTCAATTTGCACTTATTTATATTGAATGCACAATATGGGTGGGATGTACTGAAGAGTGCATGTGCAGTGCAGAACATGCCTTGATTCTGCCACAAATGATGGGAAATTATGTCAAATTTAATAAAAACAAAAATCTGCAATTTGTAGATTCTCCTGAGTTTTAACTGACAAATGTGCAAAGACATAAATTTTAATATTTTGGCTGACCAACTTGATTGTATTATGTTAATATAAAAAATAACATCTGTAATACACTCAAAGAAAGTTGGGACAGAAAAAAATGAGTGAAATGTTTATAAAATATTTAAGTTAAACTGTTTTAAAACATTCCACAATATGCAGGTTAGCTTGTAACTCGTGAGGGGATCATGATTGGGTATGAAAGGAACATCCACCTAAAGTTCATTCTTTGCTAGCAAAGATAGGCCATGGCTTACCACTTTTTTTTGCTTACAAACTTTGTGAGAGAGTTGGCAGTCCGTTTCAAAATTTCTCAGGAAATCTGGAAAATTTTGTTGGTGTAGGGCAAGGGCAGAAACTACTGTTGAATGTGTGTGACCTTTGAGCCCTCAGAAGGCCATCTAAACTAATAATAGGTTCTTCATGCCAAGGACAAAAAGAACAATCAACACGTTTATCAGTGAGGGCGCAAACACCAATATCTGTCATGGTATGATTCCTTGCACACAAGTGAAGGTATTATTGGCACAGAGCTGTATATTGGGATTTTAGAGAGGCATATGCTTTCATCAAGGTGATGTATTTTCAGCAAGATAGTGCCAGGCCTCATCCTGCATGCAGAGGTACACACAGTGTGGCTTTGTAGACACAGACTGTGTGCTTGATTGACCTGCAGTCCAGATCTGTCTCCTATTAAAAATGTATGATGGATCACAAGAAGAAAATCTGACACTGGAAATCAAATACTACTGAGCAGGCAAGGCATGGGCAAACAATTCACTTAGAAAACCTGTTACAATTACAATTCTAGATCTTTTTGTCTAAAGTTTATATTTACAAAAAACATTTCATTATGTCAGTTAATTGAAGGTTCAAGAGAACTAACAAGTCACAGATTCTTGCTTTTGCCACATTTTAGAACATATTCCAGTCTTTTTGGAAATGGGGTGTGTAAACTATGTTTTATGTAAGGGTCTCGTCCGGTTATGTTTTCCCTAGTCATGTGTCCTGTCCGTGTTTTGTTTTGATGTAGCCATGTGCTTTCGTGTCTCGTGTTTGTTAGCCACGCCCTTGTCCCGCTTTGCACACCTGTCCCTTGTTTCCCGCGTCAGCTGTTCCTTGTATCGTGTCTCTATTTAGTCTCTTGTGTTTGGTTCAGTCTCTGTCAGTTATTTGTCGCTATTGTCTTTATCACCTTGTCGTCATATATAAACTCTCTGTTCATCCCGTATTTCCTTAGCTTTGTCTCTTTGCCATAGTCTTTTGTGAGTACCTTAGTCTCGTTTGTTTCTCAATTTATGTTTTCAAGTTGTTTGTCATTTAATTTTACAGTAAATGCGTTTAGATTCAGCTCTCGCCTGCACATGCTTCCGAACACCCAACATTCCTGACATTTTATTAAAACAACATCACACAAACTGCATGTAGCCCTGCCAATTGAGTGTGCTTTCATAAGGGGAAACATTTAAAAGGTACCGTTAATAATGGATACTCACCAATATCAGGACAAATCAAAAAATTAAAGTTTAATAATGTAGAGAGAGTGGTGTTAATAAAGAAGTCCCTACCAAAACATTCTGAAGAGGTGTAATTATTCTTGGCTAAGAAAATATGTTTGTGAAATCATAAGACAGACTGAAAGTTATGTTTAAATTATGCAGTAATGTGGGGAAAAATGCAGTAAATTGGGTAAATAAACATGTTATAAGAATAATTACATTTTTAATTATATTTTCAAAATAATATATTCATTATTTTTTCTTTTTCAGCTTCACACAGTTTGAGGCAAGTGTTATTTAGGCAGTGTGATGATGTTGTCACAAAGCTAAAGCAGAAACTTTGAAGGAACCTTAGCTGATGCACTACATTTCAAGGGAAAACTGTGACATCTTACTGCAGGCCTCAACCCATTGCCAGGGCAGACACCATGGTCCAATGGCCAGGAGAGCAGTGGGTGATGTTGAGTTTTGTGTTGTGTACTAAAACAGACTGGCTTTGCCTAAGGGCAGTGCAGCAGAAATATCTCACAGACTGTTATACAGCTGTTGGAGAAGTGGGTCGGGTAAACAGGGCAAAAAAAAACAAACAAGCAAATAAAATCAGCTTACTGTACGCACGTCTTACCTCTAGGGTCAGATCAAGGTCTGAATGTAACTTCTGCCGCCTGCAGAGACTCAGTCCAGATGATTATGTATTTGTGGCATTTTAAGGCACATTGCAAGGTGTGTTTTGGTGCTGGACACCTATGCTTCCACTGACTCTGGAGCCAAGCACACAGCCAGGCTGAAGTATGGCAGCGGGCTCTGGCATATTTCTTAAACCAAAACCGCGCCCAGAAAAGTGCCAGAGTCCGCTTGCCAACCCCCTGAAGGAAATGACGGGGAAGAGGAATAAAACCAGCAGACATTCAGTTAGCCTTACTATAAAGTAATGCTAAGTGAAGGCTATGTTTACTAGCTTTGCAAGGGTGTATGTACCTCAAAAGAACATTTGCAAGAAATGCTGCAACCTTGGACATTTAACATGTATTTTCCTGTACTAAAAGAACACTAAACTTTGGTTGCGTTGACAAAATGTACAATTTAGCTCATACTGGGACCATTACCGTGTCCTAAATTCACTGTTCTTCCACAAAGTCTTCCTGTCAGGTTGTCAGGTTGAACTCCACATCATCTACTGTTTGAAAAACCAAAAAGAAAGCTCAAGAAGCTCAGGAAGCAGGCTGGAGACTGGGCTTCCTAATGCAGAGTGATTGCACGCTAGCTGTTATTAATCTGCTCAGACTTCTTTTCGCCCTCCTGCCCATGCCACCAGGAAGGGCAGAAATAACTTTGTTCTACTGTCAAGTGAAGCCTTCATATCTGCTTTGATCGCCACTGCAGACCACTCGGTTTAGAAGAAATGATGACGCGATTGAGTTATTACAGTGACATATCTGTAGCCCAGTTAGCCTGGGACATCAGAGTGCTTGAGAGTTAATGCTATTTCCTCAGTGTGCACACTGAAGGATGAAAAATGTGGACATCTATGCAAAGGTAGAGGCAAAGGAGACAAACTCGGCTACAGTCACATGTAAAGGTCGAGAGATAAGTTGGTGGGTTCATGACCCCATGGTCTGGCATATATGTGTGTGTATATA
>JBBPDA010075571.1:2500-12498 GCA_037974385.1 Arnoldichthys spilopterus | reverse complement strand
TGTGTGTGTGTGTGTGTGTGTGTGTGTGTGTGTGTGTGTGTGTGTGTGTGTGTGTGTGTGTGTGTGTGTGTGATGACACCAGGCTACATTCCTCATTGTCCAGCAGTAAAAACAGCAGGGACTTTCCTCTCTAATTGCATCAGTGTCTCCCAGCTCCAACACATCTAAAGATACCTCGGTGTGCCATAAAACAGAACAGGTCTCTGGCCCAAATTAGTCATACAGGCGCACACACACACACACACACACACACACACAGCAGAGTGTCCTTATTCAGTCCCTCACAGCAGCATTTGATCTTTTAAAAGAACTCCTCCATTGTTCGTGTTAAAGCTGCGATGTGACACCGTCTGCTCATTAAGCAGTGGAGCAGTGGGGAGTTCGCTGTGCTCGTCTTCCATGAGGGTTGTTCTCACTGCCAGTGCAAACCTGAGTCTCTACTGTTCCAGCAGTGACGTTCAAGAGCGGGAAGCATATAACACTTCAGCTGCTCGTGTTCATATGTGACTAATGTGCATTTATAATATTTCAAAAGTTTTAGAGGAATTGGAAATCGTTTAAAAGCTCATTGCAGAACAGAAAGTGTGTCACCGGGTTTACTTTGTGATGATGATGATGATGATGATGATGATGATGAGGAGGAGGAGGAGGATTAATCTGACCTGGATAAAAGGCATCAGATACAATCTAACAAAAGACTTTGATTCAACATGTAAACACTAAGCTGGAAAAACACAGCCCATGTTTGAGTGAACAGACTTTGTGATGTAACAAAAATCCCCATGTGTCCCTCAGTTGGGTCAGCAACAGTTCTTCCCCGAGCGATGTCGATAGCTGCCCATTGCTCCATGTGTGCACATGCGATGGACTGAGTGTGTTCACAATGACAAAATAAGTCACTTTCTGCCCGGGGAGCAGTGTAGCAGGCTGGCATACCACGCTCAAGGGTACCTCAGTGGAACCTGGGCTGGGACTTGAACCTGTAACCTTCTGAACACAAAGGAAAGTCCCTAACCACCGGACCAACAGAAAGGCTCCAAAGTCACTTGTTCTAAACCGATCTTCCATTAACTTACATTAGAAGTAAGGAACGTTTCGGTCGTTTTGGAGATGTTTGTTTTTTTACATTATTAATAATTCATTTTTTTGCTCCCATGGTTACAGAGCACTTCTTTCCTGAACAAACCAGTCGTGACATTTTAGGGAGTTCACTTTTTTTTGGACAGAAATGTGTTTACCAGACAGTCCCTGATGAGGAAAAGTCATATTTGGAATCAGTTCCAATCAACTGTTCAGTATTTTCCGCCCCTGTGGGTCACGTCGCGTAGCGTGTGAAACCATCAGTGTAAATCAGAATGTTCTAACCCTCGTCCTGGGGGCACAGTGCCCTGCACATGTTCGCGCTTTCCTTGCTTTATCACACCCACAATAGCTCTGTAATCGCTTGTTAATGAGCTGATTAGCTGGATCAGGTGTGTTGGGAGTGTGAAAACACTCAAAACGTGCAAGGTGGTGCGCCTTCAGGACTAGGGTTGGGAAAGAGTGGTATTAATACACATGATAAGTGTAATTAGGCTCTAGTAAAAGTCCCAGGGAGCAAGAAAATTATTCAAAACACTTCATTAAGAAATTTGAGAGAAATCAAACATTCGGCAAAGCTTGAATGGAAAACTAGGTAGAAATATAATAAAACAGCTTAATCTGAGAAATTCCTAAACATGGTGTTAGTTTTCTCTTTAGGGATGGCCGATATGGACGTATTATATTGCGATATCTCATGGTATTTTTGCAGTAATGATATAAATGACGGTATTAAAAAAAAAACCATTCAGCGTCCTCTCTAGGCCACACAGTCCTGAGAGCTGTGTAAACACAAACCTCAATCCAAAACAGTAGAACTTAATCCTGAACATCACATACTAAACGACAGGTCTCATTTGGGCCTGAATCCACTCCTGGATTTTGTAATCACCAGTAGTTACTGTTAAGCTGTTAATGTAACTGATTGGCCACATAGAGTCATAACTATTGGTGATTACAGAATCCAGGACCGGAATCCGGATTCAGGGTCCAGATGTGGAGACTTCTGTACTAAACTATAGCAGTTACAGGAGAAAACATAATTTTATTCAGAAATGATCATTTCAGTGAACATTCAGACCCTGATACTTGAGGGATTTATAGCCTAACCCCTGGAAAAACAACCTGAAATACTATAAAAAAAAAACTTTTCTTCTCCAAACATGCAAACAATGATTAAATAGTGAGATGGTGAGAATGTTATGCCCAAAACATTACATAACATAAAAATTACGTGAGTCATAACAATCTTTTTGCACCTCGTGTTGGCCTTAAGTCATTTTGTTTCTGCTCTCAGAATAGCAAAATGGATTTGGACACACCCATAAATGTAACTTGCACCATGTGCTTTATGCTTTGTGTTAGATTGTCAAAATAGAGGCCAATGTGTGTGTAGCCAATAGTTAATTCATCATTAGTGTGACTATTTTTGTCAAGTACCTTGCTCAACCTTAGTCCTGCCTGGGCTGGGACTTCAGTTCACAAGGCAAGCTCCTAATCACTAGGCCACCACTGCCCTATCTGTGCGCTGGCTTACCCAGTTCGATGTCCTGGTCGTCAGTAAGAATGAGGATGATGTTGGGGCGGATGTTGCGGCGGTCCCGCTGAAAGCGAGGCTTCATCCTGTGGTTGGAGAGGAAGCTGGAGGCATGAGCCACCACCACCATGGTCAGCAGCACCAACAACCAGCTCGTCTGCCTGCCGGTCGCCATGACAAAGCCCGCCGACTACCTTATACGTCCTTATATGCCACGTCTGGCCTCCTGCTCACGCTACCTGCAGCCTGGCCTCACAGTGCCTGCAGAAAGAAATGCATAAACAGTTCAGTGAAAAATCCTAGCTAACAAGCTAATAATCATATACTTCACTGCTTAGCATGAGTTCGGCCCACATCACATTCTTTAGAAACCTCATACTGGGCTCAAAGTAGGTGTGCCACAATATACCAACATGATGATAATAGTGAAATTAAAAAAATATTGATACTGACAATAAAATACAGTGAATAATTCTGTGCCAGTGACTTTAGAGCAGCGTGTTCACAAACAACAGTTTCAGTCAGCAAACAACAGTCTCTTACTCTAACCATGAAAGATTCCACAGTGTTTAAGACATTATCACATTATTTTATTTTAGTTTATATCACTGGGAAACCCTCTTTAACTGGCAGATGTGGTAACATAATTGTTGTACAGTGATGGAGGAGAAAGAGCATGTTTGCATTTCGCTAAAGGTATTACATTTTTGAGTGTATCTGTGTGTAAGCTGTGTGTGTGTGTGTTATATACAGAGTGTGTAATGTAAAGCAGTATAAATGTAAAAGCTCTGAGGGTAAAGATAATTATATATCTGCTGTAATGTTGAATCTTCATTAACTTTAATTGTTACTTCAAGAGCTAGAACCCATTAGAACGTTCCCTGTTCAACATTCAAAATCACACCCATGGGGTTGGAGCTACGTTACAGTGGGAAGTAATCAGTGACACATACGTTTATATTGGCATAATGTGGTTATTATGGATTCTTTTGCAACAATATTCATGTAGAAAAAAAACTTTTGTGACAACCCTAGCTCCAACTTTAGACACAGATCATCTACTACATCCGAGATTAGGAATGTGGGAAAATGTGTAAAGTTGATTTTTTGACTCTAAATGCATGAGAAGGATCTGTCAAATTAAGATGCTGCTGGTATTGCACAGTGTTACAACTCTGCCAGATGATGTAAATGCTAAAAACAATGTGGTTTCTATCAGTCAATCACAGTGCAACATACTGCTGTTTATTTTTAACCAGAGATGCCAGTTACACCACACCTGTTGGAAAGTTTTGGAGCATTGAAATCCTGGAGTCAGTGTTTTCCCAGGCTCCTCAATCTAGTCACAGCTCTGGCAATCACACTACGGACATTCAGATATACAGTACTGTGGCCCAGGCACAGCCAATTTTTACAATTTCTCTCACTATTAAGTATATTTTTACCAGTAAAACCAGTACGCAACGTTTGACAAATTAAATATTCTCAATATATATATATATTGTGTTTCCTCTGAGTCATGTGAAGCCAGCCAACTGCTACTAACACTTCTTTGGACAGTGTGACATGGTTGGAGGAGAACACTTACTGCCAGTTCTGCTGCCTGAGCTGACAGAAAGCTAACAGACTTGCTAGCATTGTGCTGAGTGACAGGGATAAGGAGAGTGAGGCAGTGAGAACAGCCCCTTAACCATCAGTTTCCTGCTCGATTTGCTTTAGATAATAAAACATATATGAGCAGCAGGTTCTTATTTTAAATGAGTGATGATCTGATAAATGTCCACCTGGTTGATATAGCTGTATTTAAAGCTTAATAACTTCAGATCAGAATGATTCAAATTGTAAATCGAAAAATGGGATTTAATACTGGAAAATTAAAGCTGTCCTATATTTTATTATATACGATATTATTACAGACTTTTTACTTTTGGATAATTCCAAAAATAAACTACAGAACTCTCCCAAATTTGAATATGTTCATCCTGCACTTGTTTCCTGTATGTGTGTGAAATTTCAAACTGATTGAATAAATATTTTAAGTTTAATTCAATCAAATTTTAAATGATGTATTTAAAATTTCACATTTTTGCATTTAAAAAAATTTTCAATGACATGAGAATATTTCATGAAAACACTGGAAAAGTTTATTTCAAATTTTTGAAATTACAAATTATTATAGAAAAAAATTTTTTATTTTCCTTCCTGAGAGGCCAAAACATGGCGGGGGATCAGCAAGTTACACAGTCGGTGCCCTTATCTCACTGGCCTTCTGCCTTGATGGCTTAAAGAGTCAATGCAGGATCGAACTGTGATGACACATGTGATTAACTTGTCTTAAAGCAAACGTATGTAGAGAATAGTGAATGAATCAATTAATTCATGTTTTTTTATCAAAAAAAAGTTGCGATTGCAATATCTTTTTAGTATTTTTAGTATTATTTAGTCTTTTAAGCATATAATCGGTCATCTTGCTAAGAAACCTTCACTGTCACTTCACTGTATGATAGCAGTGAACCAAGCGGGCAGAGAGAGAGCGGTGTGAAGGAAATGAGACCTCGCGATCCTGAGACGCAATTAAAAAATCAATTCGTGTGAAATGAGGCTTGATGAGCGTAATTTTAATGAAACCGTTAACTCCTATTCCGCCATTCACAGAAATCTCCATTAACACAGGAAAGTCGGTGCAAAATGTCAAGGGCAGCTTTTCTTACTCACACTAATTCACTAAATAGCACCAATAAGATCAGGCTATACTACTGTCAGCACACTGATATATGATCACCTGGAGGGGACATGCATGTGCACATACACACACACACACACACATACACACACACACACACACACACACAATTGCAGTTATTCAAGGAAAAGCACACGGCGCTGCTCCATGCACAGTCATCATATACTGCACATTAATTATTCAGGTAGACGGAATCCCCCTCCATCCTACTAACCTTGGAGACAAAGATAAATGCATGGACCCCCGGCCTTAGCCCACACAGCAGATCACACAGCAGAAGGATTTATGAGTGAGGGACTCGCTGGTTATGAAAAACCAAGTAAGAAAGACCAGAGACGTCACAAGTCTAATACCTCCCTATCGCCATGAGGCCAGAAACAGCCGTATCAGCTATGGGAGGAAAAACGGAGTCGATTTCCATTCGATTCTGTAACAAATCTAACCTGAAGCCACGTAGCTCAACCATGTGACCCCAGCACTAGTGTCCTGTTTGGACGAGAGTGATGAGTAGCTGGGAAGCGACGCTGCATTGCTTCACTTCGTCTCTGTCTAAGAAGTGAAATGTGGCTATTTGTCATTGTGAACACACCCCTTCACAACGTGCAACGAAATGTGCCCTCTGCACTAAAACCATCCACACATGAAGCAGCTATCGACAGCTTTCGGCGAGCAGTGTAGCGCGATGGGTCCTTGCTCAAGGGAACCTCAGTAGCAGCTGGGCTGGGACTCGAACCCGTGACCCTCAGATCACAAGGACAAGTCCCTTACCACTAGGTTACAGGTGCTCTGCTTTCAAGTAGCCATCAGTTGAAGATTGGCCATAGCTAAACTAGGGAGAAAAATTGGGCAACACTCCAATCAAAATAATTAAAATTAAATAAACACATGTAAATAAATGACACAATAAATTAAGAAAAACACAATAAATAATAAATAAATAAATAGACGAATATTGGTATGTAAAATAAACGTTTAAATTTTTAAACTTTTGAATAAAATGTTCATTTTATTGATTAAGTTTTTCTTACATTTTTTTAAGCCAAATTTCCCATCCATTATCTACTTCTCGCTCTATTAATGGTACCACCAAGCAGGGAGGGTGAAGGCCAGCATGCTCTTCCTCTGAGAAACCTATGGCCACATCTTCTCAAATGGCTGGACAGTTCAATGCAACCGGAGAACATCACCTGCTAATTTTTCTCCACCAACCAGCAGACCTCCATCGTCCTGTCCTGCCCAACTAGAGACAGCGAAGCCAATTATACTCTGCATGTTTTTTTCTTAAAGAGCACGGAGGTTCCAACCAATGGGAACCAGTAGAGTATCAGCTTTTGTACCAGCCCCAGCATGCTTCTGTGGCAAAGCCCTATTAGCCTCCTGGCTGTGGCCTCCTGGCTGTGGCCTCCTGGCTGTGGCCTCACCTAGCATCTCTAATGAAGACTGAGAGAGAGAAATCACCTCAAGACACTGCAAGAACCCCCCAGCTCTCTGAGCCCTACAGTTCTGCTGATGATTACTACTTTTTTACGGGAGTCGTGCTTGGTGTAGTTTGTTAAACAAAGTGCAGCAAATGTGCATGTGTGCTGAGATACTTTGATAAAAATTCTCATGTTTATCATAAAAAAACCCACACTGGACACCCAAGCACAGCGCAGAGCCATCAGAACAGCACTGTTTATCAGCAAACGCTGTGGACGACAGTAAGAAGCTTTCATAGCTCAAAGACCTCGGGCTGTGGAGCTGCTAACTACTCTTAAACAAATGCAGTATGACAGAAATTGACAGAAAACTCAGGTGGAGAAGACGATGCTCCTGCAGCTCAGTGGCAAAGCTTTAATCAATAAAGGAATATGCTGTAAAGAAGATGCACAAGTGTTTGGCCACAGATGCCTGGTAAAGTGCATTCACTGGCAGTAACCTGTTTAAAAATATATATTTAAAAAATATTAATAATTATATATAAAAAATAATATAATATATAAATTTTATTATTAATGTTATTATTATTATTATTATTATTATTATTATTATTATTATTATTATATATAAAGGGTTCAAAATGCAGTAAAGAAATTAAAATGTTGTTCCTGACATGCATTGTTGATATACATACATCAGGGATATAATGTAATTAATTTCAGTATTAAAACAATATATGTATATATATATATATACTTTGACATATATATATATATATATATATATATATATATATCAGTTATATGTGTGGGGGGTGTTTATAGTAATACTATATTACACTAGACATGTAATGTATAGAAATTGTTTTCCAAGTAATTTTGCATCCTAATACAGCCTAATTGTTTTGGTATTAAAAAAGATAACACCAGTTAAAAAGGTTAAGCACCCCTGATCATTTTACACAATCTTTCCTATATGGAAATATAATGCATATCCTCTGCAGGGATCATACTTACACATATTTCTTGTGCACATTATCTATTAATTTGCTCAAACATTGAAAAAAAGATAAAACATAATATATAAGCCACATTAAATACACACACGCACACACACACATACACACAGGCTGTAACTGCTACCTTCATGAGCACATTCCACAGACTTCTGTAATACTGTATTTCAAAACACAATGTTTCTGCTCCTTTAGGTTCTTGCTAAAAAGTTGAATTTGAGGAGAAAACAGCACAGTTCCTTGTGAGGACCAGTACAATGTCCTCACTTTGACAGATATTTTCCTGTATTCCTATCATTATGAGGACATTTGGGTCTCACAAAGTGTGTGTGTGTGTTTGTGTGTGTACCAGTATTTCACACTTTGTGAGAACCAAAGCTGTGCACATATACTCATACTAAATCTCTTAACATATGTAAAGATATGTGTAATGAAAAAGCTTTTGTCCAAGTATATGCAAACAAGTAACAGATACAGACTCCAAATAATTTTGCAACATCCTTTTTTTCACATTAAAAATACATAATGAGACGATTTGGCGTCGTTAACATCCTGAGGGCTTCAGGGTCACACATCTTCAGTTAACACTGTTAATGGCTTACTGCTCTACAGCTTACGGTAGAGGGAAGGAAGCCCTGAGATACGAGAAGTGCAGACAGGCATAAGGTTTTGCAATGACGTGGACTAGATGAGTTATCACTAAAGGTTCTGTTCAGTTTCGGTTATAATGAATTGTTTTTCTGATTTTTCCCTGAATTGTTGGGAAATTCCAATTTCAGTACTTCTCTTAAAATACACTGAATATACAGATGTGCACAGTAGCTAAATACAGACGGTAAAACCAATACACCAAGCATTATTTTTTACTTTAACATTTGACTGCCTGAGAATTTCATTTGGGATAAAATATGACCTTGAAATATAATTATATATATAATTAATATTTCCTTTATCAATATATCGTCAATTCAGGGAGTTAAATTGCTACCTTCAGATAATTGCGTACGTTTCTGAGGAGTACACTAAGCATTGTACTGGTAGAGATAGAGCCCTTTACATATTTATTAGACAATAAAACAGTAGAAATTATAATTTTTTTTAAATATTTGACATATTTGTGTGTAAGAAAAGTGTTTTTTTTTATTAAATTAAAGACATTTAACACATCAAGCAGCTGATTAGAAATATCCAAGCTAAGAGTGAGGTGTATGTGTGCATTTGTTTTTGTTATGCAAAATTTCTCTTTGTGTGTATGATTGGTGTGAAATGGCATCGGCGGGTGGGCATGCCCCACCGTGAGCGCTTGGAGAAGAGATGAGGAGGAAAAGCGGTGGTGAAGTGGCAGCATGGGGGGGGATAAACTGAGCCTCGCGGGAAAAGCCTCAGAGCCCCTAAAACCCACAGAGACTGATCCAACACTGCTTTAACGCTGCTTTACAGCAACTCACTGTGTCACTGTGCGCACACACACACACACACACACACACACACACACATCCCAGCAGCAAGAAAATTCCACACAGCCGATAGTAAAGGAGTAATGAGCGCTAAGAAATTGTGTGTGTACTTGTATTTAACCCTTTGTGGGGACCAAATGTCCTTGTAGTGACAGGAATACAGGGAAATGTATCAAAGTGGGGACATTTTGCTGGTCCTCACAATGAATCAAGCTGTTTTTTCCCCACAAATGTAACTTTTTGTGAAAAACTGCAAGCGCAGAAAGACATTGTTTTGTTTGCTGAGGTTAAGGTTAAGGTCAGGGTGGGGTTTAGGTTTTGGTGTAGTTTTTGGTGTTGTCTACTGAAATACAGTATTACAGTCAGTGGAATGTACTCACAAAGACACCAATACCAACCTGTGTGTGTGTGTGTCTAAGGTCGTATTTACCATGGATTTTTAAAAATAAATAAATGACAAAATACAGAAATATGTAAATTATATTATTATTCAGTTCCTCAAAGCCACAAGCTGAATTAGTCTTAATTTGTAGGCGTGTGTAATAGACTTTAGGCCTGTTGGAGGGTTCTGGTTATTTATAACAGGGGTCAACATACAGTTGTGTGCAAACATTTGAACACCCCTGGTCATTTTACACAATCCTTCCTAAATGAAAAAAGCATTGCACATCCTCCGCAGGGATCATATAGTTATACATGGCATTTCCTGCAAATTTCAGTGCACAATATCTGGTTATTTATTGAAAA
>JBBPDA010075531.1:0-12500 GCA_037974385.1 Arnoldichthys spilopterus | reverse complement strand
GAAAGAAAGAAAGAAAGAAAGAAAGAAAGAAAGAAAGAAAGAAAGAAAAAGAAAGAAAGAAAGAAAGAAAGAAAGAAGGAAAAGGACAGAAAGAAAGAAAGAAAAACAAAAAGGCATTTTAATGGAATGTAACGAAACAATCACACTTTTCTTGTGAGACACTTCAAGACAATCAGTAGCATCACATTTAGTACAATTTAGAGCAATGGCAGTGACTTCTACACCATCTGCTCCTTACTTTCACAAACACATTCATTTTCACATTCACTTCTTCATTCAGTGTCATTTGCTGTCGGTCTGAATTTTCAGGATGAGTGGGACCACTGTGGAAGAACGAACACTGCTATTCTGACTGAACAAGAGCCTAAGACAGGTTACTCAACCTCTGGGGGATGGTGTAAACAGCAGTCATCATGCTGCAGCTCTGACATTCAACACCTTTTAGGACACACACGTGTGTGTGTGAGAGAGAGATGGATAGATAGATAGATAGATAAAGAGAGAGAGAGAGAGAGAGAGAGAGAAAGAGAGCGAGAGAGAAGGAGAGAGAGAGAGAAGGAGAGAGAGAGAATGAATACATACAGTCTCATAACAAACTGCTCCTGCGAAATGCCTGATGATAAATCCTTCATCATCCCTCACGTTCCTGTGCACCGTCAGCTTTGACTTCCTGGGGACCTAAAAGGGTATGTGCAGGATAAGGAAAGGAAGGGCTGTGTGTTAAACCAAATCTACACCAGTTTCCACTTATTTCAGTTACTATAGTGAGTATTACTACAAGTCAATAGCCAGTAACTACATTCTCTACTTCAGTAACTACATACTCAAGATTTCTCTTAACACATTTAAACTGCATCCAGCTCTTCATTAGGGTGGAGCAGACTTGTGAATGTGGTTTTGAACACAGTATGACTTACTGGAAGCTTTAAAAATGGACAAAGCTTTGCTGTAAGGCTGAACATTGCTGCCATTTCACACAACATGGTTTTCCCAAAGCCCCTTAGGAGTGCTGATCTAGAATCAGTCTGTGTGATCATGACCATCATTATGAGTCTGATCCAAGCTGATTCCTTCTTGTGGCTATTTTGTGAATACCAGCCCTGGTGTTGTGGGAACACTGCCAGTAGTAATGAAGTTTAGTTCATTTTTATAGCTCGCAGTAAGTCATAATATGTCCTAAACCCCATAAACAAGTCTACTTACAAAGCAGCATTACTTTAAGCTACATTAAACAGAGAACAAAACTAGTGAAAAAAGCTTCAAGCCTCAGCTAAGTATGAGGAAAAACTGTGTACCTGGCCTTTAACCTGAATCAACACAAATCACTGCTTCAGTTCTTTGCTGTTTCTACTGTATCTACACTCACAGTTAAGCGGAAGTGGTTTTTGTGCTTGTTGTGGACAGTCTCAGTAAAGTGCTGGTCGCTCGGTTGAGGTAGACGGTTCTCTTCATCCAGAATGTCCAAGATGCCCACTAGCTTAGACTCCACCAGGTCTGAAACACACAAACACAATATTCAATGTAAGGCCAAGATACTCCTTGTCTTTTCACTATTCTCAAAGACTTTCACCTCTTTGCTTATTCCAAAGTTGATCTGCTACATAAACCAAGGTTTAACATTTAAACTAAAAAACTGTCAACAGCTCCAAATAATCCCTCAGTGGTTTTTTCTCATGCTCTTGGAAAGTTTCTTATTCAAGTATTGTTTTTTTTCATTGGTTCCTACTCATGCTCTTAGACAGCTTCACATTCGATTCTTGGTTCTTTTTCATTGGTTTCTTCTTCATGCTCTTAGAGAGTTTGGCCTTTCAGAGTTTTGGTTTCTCTCAGTGGTCCTTACTCATGTTCTTAGTGTGTTTCTCATTCAAGTCTTGGTTCTTTTCCAAGTTTCTTCTTCAAGCATTTTGAGAGTTTAGGCTTTCCGAGTCTTAGTTTCTCTCAGTGGTTTTTCCTCATGGTCTTGGAGAGTTTCTTATTCAAGAATTGTTTTTTTTCATTGTTTCCTATTCATGCTCTTGGAGAGCTTCACACTCGAGTCTTGGTTCTTTTCCATTGGTTTCTTCTTCATGGTCTTAGAGAGTTTGGCCTTTCAGAGTTTTGGTTTCTGTCGGTAGTCCTTACTCATGTTCTTAGTGTGTTTCTCATTCAAGTCTTGGTTCTTTTCCATGTTTCTTCTTCATGCATTTTGAGAGTTTAGGCTTTCCGAGTCTTAGCTTCTCTCAGTGGTTTTTCCTCATGCTCTTGGAGAGTTTCTTATTCAAGTATTGTTTTTTTTCATTGGTTCCTATTCATGCTCTTAGAGAGTTTCACACTCGAGTCTTGGTTCTTTTCCATTGGTTTCTTCTTCATGGTCTTAGAGAGTTTGGCCTTTCAGAGTTTTGGTTTCTGTCGGTAGTCCTTACTCATGTTCTTAGTGTGTTTCTCATTCAAGTCTTGGTTCTATTCCATGTTTCTTCTTCGTACTCTTAGAGAGTTTGGCCTCCCCGAGTCTTAGTTTCTCTCAGTGGTTCTTACTCATGATCTTGGAGTGTTCATCTTTCTTGTTTTTTTTTCCATGTTTCTTCTTCATGCTCTTAGAGAGTTTGTCCTTTCAGAGTTTTGGTTTCTCTCAGTGGTCTTTACTCATGTTTTTAGTGTGTTTCTCATTCAAGTCTTGGTTCTTTTCCATGTTTCCTCTTCGTGCATTTTGAGAGTTTAGGCTTTCCGAGTTTTAGTTTCTCTCAGTGGTTCTTACTCATGATCTTGGAGTGTTCCTCTTTTTTGTTTTTGTTTTTTTCCATGTTTTTTCCATGAGTTTGAGTCATCATTCCTCTCAGAGGTTCTTCCTCGTGCTCTTACAGACTTTCTAATTTTCAACTCTCGGCTGCTCTCTGTGTTTCTTCCTCATTCTCTTAGAGAGTTTCTCCTGCTGCTTTTGCTCTTGGATTAGTCATCAGGTGTCTGTAACCGCGCATCTATAAAGCTGCTTTGGGACTGTTGTAAAATGTCTGTTGAAAAAAAGTTCTGTATGGATAAAACAAGACTGAACTGCAACAAAACACGCAGTTTTAAGTTTTTCTTCTTGCTCAGAAATGTGAGTCTCAACTGGAGCTGGCTAGGGTTTTCCCACTCATGCTGGGTTCAATTCAAGCTGTGCTCTATGTATAGCTGGGGGCAGTGGAGTGTGCGAGATGTAAAAAGTTAGCAGTCCAGCTGTCAGTACAAATTATACAATATGATACGGAAGCTTGCCGTGAGTATGCTCACTCACTGCTCCCCCCGAAGACATGGCTGTCTCAGAAAGGGAATTTAAGACAGGCAGGAAAGAAACAGCATTCAAATAGCAACAAAATGAACAGAGGGTGCACACAGTGGCAGTAACTAATTCATGTATTCCGTTCCATGTGTATTTGCAAGGCATTCTTAAAAAAAAAAACTCCCTTCACAATTTTGAGCTGCCAGTTTGTAGTAGGTCTTCTGTGTGTAATGTCTGTGTTTCTCATTGGCCAACACTGATCATTACACCAAGGGTTTTAAGTCTTGGCATGGGGTATGAGTAAAATTGCGTAAATTAGATTTTAATTAAAATAATTAATGTTAAAGTAAAGCATGTTGACATGACTACAGTTAGTACTGCAACTGCAAGCAAAACACTTGTTTAATGTTAAACAGTTGTTTAACAATTCTGCTGAAATTACATGTGCTTCTATTAGACATGAGCTTATTGTTTTACAGACATGGGAAAGATGAAATTGATAAATAACTAAATTGTCAGGGAGATCTGCATACGCTCATTTATGAGCAGATTTGAACATTATTTCAGTAAAAAAAAATGTGCTAAGGGGCTGGTTTTAGGCTAACCTGTGGCTGAGAAACAGAGTTATAAATTATAAGCACAGTATTAGGAACAGAATTTTTAGTTATATCTTCTTAACTACAAAAAGTACTACTTTTTTAACCCTTTAGGGTTACGATCAGTTTTTCGGTCCCTGTATCTACCGGACACATGTACTGTACTTAACCATTTGGTTTAGGTCAGTTAGGGTAAAAAAAAAATTTCCACTGGATTTTACAGTGTCTTTATGACCTTTTCAGTGAGCTTCCTCACTGGATGCTTGATAAAGACATCATACTTGCAAGTAGAAACACCTTTGAAGAAATTTCTCACAGTAGTTTTAAGAGAGTGCAAGAATGTGATTTGATCTTTACTAATTATTTTATGCATTTAGAGTTTCATGATTAAAAAAAATTTGACTGTTTGACAGAGCCAAAAACTATGGGGTTGCTTAAATAAATAAAATAATGTTGTTATTATAAAATACAACTTTTTTATATATAAAATTGTTAAAACTTTGAATTTATAAAAGCAATATTTATTGTTTTTATTGTCCTAAATCAATATACAATAAAAAATGTTATGATTGCTTCTTTCTTCGTGTGCCATCAAAGGGTTAAATCACAGACTCATTAAACTGCCCACTCAGTCTGTGGTCAAGAGCATGGCAGTTACTCAAAAACAGACCTGCCATAAACCTCTTGAAGCATAAGAATACATTAGGATACAAGCCATGCAACACGAATCTGAAATGTTCCACTAGGTTTCTTCAAGTACAACTTGGTTGTCAACTTTCCCAAACTTTTTTTTTTTGTCAACTGGCAGCAATTTTTCCCCCCTCAGTTAGGAACAATGGAAGAAGTTTGAATAAAAAGATTGCAGTCCCCCCGGGAAGTGGTTCATTAAGAGTGCTGCTCGCACTGGAAACAGCAGAATGGTTTGTTAGTTATGAGAGGTGGACAGACACTGAAAGGCGGGAGGCGTTGTATGTGTGTGGCAGAGTGTCTGTCTGCAGGAGCTGGAGCTCCTTCACTGCAAAAGGCCTGATGAGTTGGAGAGGTCCAGCTGCTCACTGTCTTGTCACCATAAGAGAACAGAAGGTGTGAATCACACAAACTCTCACTCACACACACACACAATCACACAAACACAACAGACCTGGCAGAAGAGCAAAACGGCGAGGAGAGAACAGAAAGAGAGACTGGAGAAAAATAGACAGACAGATAGACAGTGTAGACAGACAAAGAGCTATTGCAGATAGTGTAGACATTGTAGATACACAGACAGAACAGACAGACAGACAGATTGTCTAGATCACACGTTTTCAAATCTGATCCCTGAATCCAGAGTCAGCTCCTGGATTTTGCAAACACCAGTAGTTAACTGAACAGTTGATGATGTAATTGATTGGTCTAGACTAACAGATAAACAGACAGGACAGACAGTAAAGACAGACAGACAGGCAGTGTATACATTGTAGGATGACAGACAGACTATACATACAACACAGACAGACAAACAGTGCACAGTGAGAGTGCACAGAGTAAACAGACATACAACTGTGCACACAGTATAGACAGACAGTGACACAGTGTAGACAGACAGTTACAGTAAAAAGAACCATTTGTCATTGTGAACACACTCAATCACACAGGGCACCACAACAAAATGTGACCTCTGCATTTAACCAATCACACGTGGAGCAGCGGGTAGCTATGAACAGCACCCAGGAAGCAGTGTAGTGGGATACCACACAGTGGTGCCTGCGCCAGGACTCAACACTGCGACCTTCAGTTCTGTTCAGGGCAAGGTCCTTACCACTAAGCCCCCACTGCCCACAACTTTTCAAATCATGATATTTTATTTCCTCCCTCTCATGTCTCCAAACTTCACATCAATGTTTTTATGTTTAGTAGTAAATATGGCTCCACATTACATTTACAGCCCAACAGAAAAATAGCCAACTATACGGCTGCGCTAATTGGCTAAATGATATCACGTTTCAATCACAAGGCGTCTTTTATAAGTCAGGTCCATAAAAAACAATTCAGTGTGAGCTAGCAGCATGGCAGATGAGGAGCTGGTCCAAAAAAGAAAAAAACAAAAAGAAAAAGACTTGTACATTATTAGTATGGCAGTGGTTCAGCTATGCATGGTCACATATTTGTATTTTAAGTCTTTGTTTCACTGCTTTGGTTATATTTTTTCCTGTTAAACTGTGAAGACTTTTTCACTACTTTTACTGAGTCCCGAGTACTTGAAGTCTGTTATTTTGTAGTTATCTATTGGCTGAGAATTACAACTTGAAGCTGGAATTGAAATTATTTGAATGTTTATTTTAAAATGAACATTTTTATTTCAGAATTTGACATTATGTTTGTTTTACTACACTATTCTCAGTTAATATTTTATTACTCTTTTCTATTTGAGTTCTCTTAGTACTCGGGTCTTCGAGTCTGGTTTTGACAGTGCATTTTCAAAACTGGGAAGAAAGATGACAGTTCAGATTTTGGATTGTGATTTTCTGTGAAAAAGACTGGGATGTGATATTTTGGGAAAACTGCCCACCCCAATACTGAAGGCAGTCTGCACAGTGTAGACGTATCTACCAGATCTACCACCCTGACAGGTTTAGCTCCAATCCGAACTTTTAATGGACAATCCAAGAACAAAAAATAAAGAAATACTGGAGCAATATGGGGCAAATAGCAGCAATAATGTTTAATTTTTTATTCAACAACCCCATGTTTGTTGTTAAGGCCTCTATCAAACAGTTGAAATTTTTTCTTTATTTTTCAGAGGAATCCATAAGTCTTCTTCAAATGTGCAACTAGCATGCCTTTGTCTAACTTCTGGTGAGGAAGCTCACTAAAAAGGTATATAAAGACACAGCAAAATACAGTGGATGTTTTGACCTAAACCAAGTGGTAGAGATGGAACAGTGAGGTTAAGTTTGTAATGTTAGTAAAAGGAGTGGATTATGTTAATAAGCCACACATTAAATCTTATCCCAGTTCTTGCACTGCTTTTTGGGCAGTGGTGGCATAATGATTAGGACATTGCCCTTGAGACGTGAAGGTCCCAGCCTGGGCACCACTGTGGTACCCTCAAACAAGGAACCATCCCATTACACTGCTCCCCAGGTGCTGTTGATAGCTGCTCGCTGCTCCACGTGTGCTCGCATGATGGGTTAAACGCAGAGGTCATATTTTGTGGTGGTGCTTAAGTGTGTTCACAATGACATGTCATTTCCACTTTCAAAATCCATGAAAATGGGGCAAATAGGGCAATAATGATTAACAGGTGGTGTGTTGTGTGGCATTACACTGCAGATAGACATGCAACTTGAGCGAGCAAAGTGAGCAGAGTGAAGCAAATACAAATGTGGCTATAAGCAGACTTCAAACTCTCATAAGCTTCTGCATCACATATTTCTCTGCCTCTCTGCCACTCCCCTCCACCCTTTTTTACCCACTTGAAACAGCCAGAGTAATATTTCTCCATCCCCCAGTGTGTTTGTGTGGAAGTGTTTATGCGCATTTATTTGTCTAGGCTCTGCTACACAGTTGGTTGAACTACATGCCTCAAGCCATAAGACTCTTAATTCTGCAATTTGGGGTCTAAGGTCAACCAACCTCCTGTCAGCATGTTCACACAAACACACACAGGCACGCATGCACACACACACACCAAAATATCAAAAAAAGTCATGTGGAAAAAATACATTCATTCCATGAAAATATATTTACACTTCACATCTAGAGTCTGATGTTATCTTTGCTATTGCATCATCACCAAGATCTAAAGGACTCAAACAAATCAACAGAAGAATTTCGTGGATGGTTGTGGATGCCTGTAAGTCCGGCAAGAGATTTAATACAACCCCAAATCAGAAAAAGTTAGGACTGTATGGAAAACACAAATAAAATAAGAAAGTAGTGATTTCTAAATTTACTTTGACTTGTATTTCATTGCAGACAATATGAACACAAAATATTTCATGTTTTTCATATTTTATTTTCATTTTATTTGTAAATATACATCCTTTCCTGTCATTCAGACCTGCAACACATCCCAAAAAAAGTTGGGAGATTAAAGCATTTACCACTTTGTAATGTTGCCATTACTTTTCACAACACTAAAAAGACGTTTAGGGACTGAAGACACCAAGTGATGAAGTGTTTCAAGTGTAATTTTGTCGCATTCTTTTTGCAAACAAGTCTTATGGTGGGCAACAGTACGGGGTCTTCGTACTGTTGGGGTGCCCTTTCCTTTATGCACTAAAATTCCTCCAGATTCCTTGAATCTTTTAATTATGTTATGCACTGTTGAAGGTGAAATATCCAAATGTCTTCATGTCTTTCTTTGAGGAACATTGTTTTTAAACATTTCAATAATTTTCTCACATATTTGTTGGTAAACTCGTGATCCTCGGCCCATCTTTGCTCTTAAAGGACTAGACCTTTCTTGGATGCTGCTTTTGTACAAAATCATAATTACAATCACCTTTTTTCAAATCACATCATTATTTAACCAATTTACCTCATTACTAGCCCTAAATCGCTAATGTCCCAACTTTTTTTGGAATGTGTTGCCGGTCTGAATGACAGCAAAGGATGTATATTTACAAATGAAATGAAGTTGACCAGACAAAACATGACATACTTTGTGTTCATATTGTCTGCAATGAAATACAAGTCAAAGTAAATTTAGAAATCACTACTTTCATTTTTTATTTGCGTTTTCCAAACCATCCCAACCTTTTCTGATTTGGGGTTGCCATTATTTGAAATAAAACATTTCAGTGTAAGAAAAACCATTTACAATGCATGAAACATTCAAACGACTATTCATTTGTCCAGGACTGGCTGCCCCAGCAAACAGTACTTAAACATCCTAAGGAATCAATGGGTTTTATCACTGGATTGATAGGTAACTCAGTGTAAAAGTACATACGTCTCCAATAAGAAAGAATGAAAAGTGTAACCTGAATGGTTGGTGTGTCAAAAAAAGCTATAAAGTCTGCATCACATCAAAAAGAAAAAAGCTGAAAGCTGAAATTAAACCATAGGTGGGCTCTTCAAAATGATAATAATCCTAAGCCCACCAGCAAATTTACCAAGGAATGGCTCAAAAAGGCAACAGGAGTGTTTTTGTTTGTATATTCAAACATTTGCTTGTTCTAATATGTTGAAAAATGGTCCAGCCCCTGTTTACAGATCTGCAATGATAAAATCACAGATAATAGCTCAGGCTCTTACAGTACCATCCTCAGCCCGATTTGACACCCCATCTCAAAAATCAAGACAGACATCAAGGCTCTTCTTAGTTTTGGCATCAAACTCGTGGAGTGAACCTCCCCTAACTGCAGAGTCCCTCACTGACTTCAGAAGACGACCGGGGACCCACCTCTTCACAGAGCATTAGCACAATAACTACACATCCCAACAGAAATCACACAGTTACTACTATCTACTTATAATATAATAGTTTATTGGTGTAACAGGTTTTTATATAGACTAGAAAGTATCCAAGCATCTCTTGGTAGAAGCCTCTGCAAAATGCTGTAAATGTAAAATGTTCACGTTCAAGTTTGAGGTGTAAAATCCTTGTCAATCAAATCAAGTTTTCAAATGACATGGATTTTTCAAATTAGTATCAAATGGAGACAAATTCAAATGATCTGAATCTCGTAAATGTGATTTGTAGGTATGAGAACACAAGAGCCAAGCCTAAAGCTCTAGAGCTGTGCATGAGGGAAACAGCTGTTATTATTCTTCCATAGCAACCAGAAAATTAGCTTTAAAGCATGCATTACCGTCAAAGACGCCCATACTTTATTTAGCGTTGCTATTTATACAGCAGAACTAATTCAATTAGCTTTACAGTGCATGCAGATACAGACCTATGCAGTCCTGATTGTCGACATATTTCACTTCGTTGACTCCCAGCCCCTCTTTGTGGTACAGTTCCTGCTCCTGGAAACCAAACAGATTCACACAAATCAGTGGAAAAGTTCAGAGAGAACAGGTCTTCCACTCCTCAGCAAAAAAAAAAAGAAAAAAGAAAAGCAACTACACTTAGTTTTGACTGATTATTTTTCTCGGTAATTTGAAAGTCTGCACTTCCATTCATTCCCTCTGGCCATTCTGGAGGGGTAAGAGCAAACAAGGCCTATGCACCATAAAGTTTCAGGACAATCAGCTCAAAACTCTTATTCTAATCTTACTGGTCACTTTATTACAAACCCCACCTTAGCTCCACCTTGCTGGCAGACAGTACAGAGACTGTAGCTCATGTGTTGATGCACTGTGTGTGTGTCACACGCTTCATGTCCGAATCACAGAGCTGCTCTTGGCTATTTATCCTGACATCCTGGACATTTTATGTGATGGACCCCTTTGAGCTCAGCAGTGACACTGACGTGTGTAAAAACCCAGCTGTGCCTGATACTCAGTGTGAACCAGTGTCACACACCACTTTGGCAATGTCACTGCTATGAGAAAAATAGGTCACCGCCTAGATAATATCTGGCCAACTGTGGTCCTGTGGTCAGAAGGTGATTACCAGTGATGAATGGGGTAGCGGGGGGCTGACAAATTGTGTAGAAGTCTGTAACTGTACACCTATATAAAGGAACTTCAAGGTAGGTGGCACTCAAAGTACAATAAGAAAATGGATAGCGTATATTAATACATGTGCAAAACCTTTGGGCAACAGTGATGGTCCCCTTCATTTATGCTCCTGCCCACACTTAGACCGCAATGTACCTTTGTTGTCTCTCTCTCTGGATCTCTCTCTCTCTGGATCTCTCCCTCTCTCTCTCTCTGGATCTCTCTCTCTCTCTCTCTGGATCTCTCTCTCTCTCTCCCTCCCTCTCTGGATCTCGCATTCTCTCAATCTCACTCTCTCAAACACATTCCCTCTCTTTCTCTATCTTGATCTCCATCTCCCTCTCTGTGTTGAGCTACTCTGTTGAGATACTTGTGATCCTGTCCTACTCTGCTGTCTGGAACAGCCTGACCCATCCTGATATCCTGTCCCTGGCTGAAGTTTTTATGGCTGGAGCCCACTCACTCTTACTGAGGAGAGCCCATACGGACAGCCCTACGCTCCACAGAACTGATCAAAAGTCATGGCGGCAACTGTACACAAGGAACTGCCGCCTCCTCTTCAAACTAAGATTTTTTTTCTTTTCTTTTGTTTGTTTTTGCTATCTGGTGTTGCCCGAAGGATGGCTTCCCCTTCTAAGGCTCGGTTCCTCCTAAGGTTTCTTCCTATAGCTTAGGGAGTTTTTCCTTGCCTCTGTTGCCTTTGGCCTGCTCATTAGGGGCTCGGACCCGAATTATGTAAAGCTGTGCTGTGACCATGTCAGCTGTAAAAAGTGCTATAAATATAAAATTGCCTTGACTTGACCTTGAGGTGTTTTTAGATGGTGTCCAGAAAGCTCCATTAGAACTGGCAATGACTAAAGCTATGTTGTTTTATACCTTAGGATTGTGATTCTTTATGTTTTGATTACTTCGGTTCCTGTTAAATAAATAAATAAATAAATGAATGAATAAATGAATGAATAAATGGTCTTCTGTTACTTCTGCATGTTTAGGTTAAGTTTGAGTGTCAAAAATGTTAAAAAATGACTCTACAATGCTCTACCTCAGTTTTACAGAGACATAAATGCTCTACAACAGAACTTTTTTTTTAGAAGTATTTGCTGCACCTCCCTCAAATAAAATAATGCCTTAAAATCAATAATTCAATCATTCTCCACACCACTTATCCATTTCAGGTGACAGGGAGGTTGAAGCCAAACTCAGCTGACTATAAGCAAAAGGCAGGGTACACTCAGGACATGAGGCCAACCCATCACAGGGCAACACAACCATTTACTTACACTAACAGGCAATTTAGAGCATCCAATCAACCTATTGCAGCCTTTGGACAAAGGGAGGAAACTGGAGCACTCTGAGGATACCCAGACAAACATGGAGAGATTGCAAACTCCGCCTCTGCATGGGGGACCCACCTCTTGCTGTGAGTTCACAGCACTAACAACTGCACCGCCATGCCACCCCCTACCCTAAAATTCACAGCCCCCCTAAAATGTAGGAGTCATTTTAAAAAGCCTGTTCCTTTAAGGGTGGGTGCATAGCATAAGCCAATCCCCTACAGTGCATTCTCCAATAGGCTGCACTCAAATGTCCCATTCTGATTCTGAAGGGGCTCACATGAAAGATGATAAATGGGAGGAAGGAAAAAGGGGCCATAACAACGATACACTGCTTCAAAATCAGTTTTTGGATACAGGCCGAAATTGCACAAAAATTAAGAATAATTATTATAATTACATCATTATAATTAAAAAATAATTAGAAGAAGTGTGAATTGTAAGGTTGACCATTAGGCTTTTTGTTGGTATAACTCCAGGGATGCAGCAAAGCTACAGAGCTGATCTGGGATAAACTGCTTTGTCTCTATATAATTGCCTTCACAAAGACACAGAGTTTAAATCTGATGCCCCACCCCATCTGTGAAGTCTGAGATATGTATGCATTTATATCTATATGGGGTTTCACAGCTGGAACCCACGTGTAAAAAGGTAAATCTCCATGACAGAGAGAGAGAGAGAGAGAGAGAGAGAGAGAGAGAGAGAGAGAGAGAGAGAGAGAGAGAGAGAGAGAGAGAG
>JBBPDA010075520.1:0-12500 GCA_037974385.1 Arnoldichthys spilopterus | reverse complement strand
CCCGGGCTGGGACTCGAACCTGCGACCTTCCGGTCCCAAAGGCAGTGTCCTAACCACTAGGCCACCACTGCCCACATGTGCATGTAAGTGTACATTTGCCAAGTGTAAGTATTTGGCAAATGTATTTATTGTAGTAGTTGCTGTCCGTAGTTATTGTAAGCACTTGGCGTATGTATGTATTATAGTATTTGTGTCTGTTATTTATTTTACAATTACGAGAAATGCGTTGATCTTCCTTGTAGCACCACCTTCAGTGTTCCTCTATGCAATGCGAATGCTTGATTGTTTCTTCTGTCCTGGAAGTCACATTGGATAAAGCATCAGCCACATTAATAAATGCATAAATGTAAATGTATAAAGACCTTTTAACCCCCTTTGTGCATCCATGTTCACTTTTATTTAATTTTAATTAGTTAACAAACCAACAAAAAAATGCCTTTAATTTTTTAGGTTTCCAGTGTGTTCCTGACCTAAATTTCCTGACTCACCAAGGTCACTGACAATTATAATGGAGTGAAATTTGTACCAGATACATGTGTTGCATATGAATTGACAATTTGTTAGGCATTTGCAAGTGTCCTCAAACCCCTACAACCTCTCCAGATGCAGAAAAAGAAGTGTTGTTTTTAGATTTACAACACTCCTCTGCACATTTTTATACACAATGACTTGAATTAAGGAAGTTGGGGTGTGGGTGGTATTTAAAATGGCCTGTGCAAAAGTAAGCGCACATGCACCATATTTTCTATCTACATCTACCCAACACTTTGATAAACTCATGCTTAGATGGTTTGATACATACTTATACACAGATGGTAATACACAGAATTTTATTTTGGAAATATGGTTGGAGGTATTAGTATCATAGTTTGGGCCTATTAAGGAAAATGTAACATCTGTTCACAGACTTTTAAGCACCAGTATATAATCTGTTTGTTGTATTTATTACATGGGTTTTGGCCTTTCAGCGGTTACAATATTTACAAAATACACATGGTCACATATGGACACCTACACATCTATAGATCCATTTAAAATAAGTGAAAACCTTCTTGATTTTCCACTTGCAGTGTGTTTATTTCTAACACTCAGTTGCAGCTTAAAACCACAGAGTTCACAGGAACTGAATCCAACATGTGATTGTGGTGTGGAGTGCATGAGAAAAGCAGAAGTTAACTTATGTGTCCAGCACGGCGTTTGCCAGGACTGGCAGTAAGTGTCAATCATGTTGAAGAATTATATTAAGAGCCGTTGACGGCTTAATTTATACCATTATTGCTAACAACAATTATTATCATTATTATTATTACTACACTCCCAAAAAATACACACCCAATCCCACAACAGCATGGGGTGAGAAAAAGAAACAAATTGTCAAATTTTAGGCAAAAAAAAAAAATAACCAAAGCACAAAACAAGTCTTAAGACCAGAGATTTAAACAATTAAGGTCACACTGTTCTGTTTGTAATGTTTCTTTTCCTTTAACCATAGAGTTTCTGCGTTGTTTCCACTCTCTCTATCTTTGTTGCACTGAGCATGTGAAAGGCACAGGAATTTCCCTTCAGAAAGTTCTCTCTATTCCACATGAACATATTTTCTTCTAGATGAACACAAGGGGGCGATATTGGGTTAGCTGATCGAACGCTCAATTTCCAGCTGCACTAAATCATTATGGCGCGCAAACACACACGTCTATGATTAAAATTCTAACTTTGCAAACGAACTGTTAATCATTTCAGTCTGATATTAAACCAGTTTAAGGTTGGAATGTCCTGATCCACTCTCTGAGATCACAGCGTTTTTAACTGATGGGGTTCGGCTCGAGCATGAACTAGTCTAAACCCCTGATCCTTTGTTCAAACGGAGAGCAGTCTGTGGCAGGACGATGTCAAAATGTAGCAGAATTAACAGGTTTCAAACTGGAAAACTTTAGTAGCCACGATTTGCCCAACGACACTGCATTTCACACTCTGCCTTATAGCCTCACTGCACACTCTAAGACCTTTAGCTAGTACACATTAAGGACAGGTGGAGGGAGTCAGTTGCTTTAAGTTCCTGGGGATCAATATCAGCGAGGATCTCAGCTGGTCACACCATACAGGTGTGATCATAAAAGCAGCAAAACAGCGGCTCTTCTTTCTGTGGCAGCTGAGGAGATTCGGCCTGGACTCCAGAATAGTCACCAGCTTCTACCGATGGACCATCGAGAGTGTTCTGTCTGGTGGCATCACAGCCTGGTACAGCAGCTGTAATGCTCTAGACCGTAAGGCACTACAGAGGGTGGTCAGATCAGCACAGTGCAGCGCAACACCAGGACTGAACTACCAGACCTGCAAGACCTGTACAGTCAGCGCTGAAAAGAAGAGTCAGATGATCCTTTCTGATCCCAGCCATAGCCTCTTCACACTCCTGCCGTCTGGAAGGAGGTACAGGAGCATCTAGGCCTGCACCAGCAGATTCAGGGACAGCTTCTAAAAAGGTTCTATGTATATGTATTACAGTTTTTTTTATATAATTGTGAGTGCCTTTATCTAATTTTGTATTATAATGGTTTTTAATTTTCCTTGTATTTTTTTCACTTTTTTTTTTTTTACAATTTTATTCTGCTTTTATTATTTTATGAATTTGACTTGTGTGTGCAATTTCTGTGGAGGCTTCTAGTCCAAGAATTTCGTTGCTGGTAATGAAGTTCCATTGTTGCCTGTATATGACAATAAAACTTGAACTAGTAACCACCCTTAAACAATGTTGTATTATCAGTACTCCACTTTGTAATTGCTAATCTGTACAACACATTAGCAGACATGCACAGAAACATTCACCCACTTTGAACCTATGTAAAGTCCCAGATCTAAGATACATGGAAAGGAAACATCAAAAAAGATCTACATGCAGACTAACATCAAGTGCAGTGCTTTTTGGTTTTTTTTTCCAGGGGGGAGCGGATGGGTGGGGTTTGTTGGGTTATATTTGCCCATGATTGTGTAAACTTCTGCCTTCTTGCTGACTGTCAAAGTTCACCATGCGTTTTGATTTCTGAGGAGGTATGAAAACAAGTGTTAGAGAGCTACAAACTGCTAATGACTGAGGGGAGTTTACCCCACCCCAGCAACAGAATGTGGAGTGGAGGTAGCCATAGGTCGAGTACTGAGCTTAGCATTGATTTGTGAGTATACATTTCGGTAAGGATTTTCCCAATTGGCCTATTTTAACCTCTAGGTCTCTCTTAAGGCTATTGCACATTGTTTCTACCTATGTTCCCATCTCAGTTACTCTGGCAAAGGCGAGTGTTTTGCTGTAATTCATTTATATTACCTGTGAGACTCTCAAATTACTTATGCATGTCCTTTTCTAGTGTTTGTAAGCTCAATCACCTCTAGATGATTTATCCATCCTGCCAACAACACTGTGATGAGGCTATCCTTGTCTTCTTCAGGTGGAGGGAGTGGAAGTAGAGGAAGATCTGCATAGCTGCTGAGTGACATTTCTTCACTTCACTATGTACAGACCATTGATGGTGTCTAAGCTCTCAGCGAGTTACAAATGGGCTTGGCAGAGATGTCTGGAGGGAAAGAAACCCCACGCTCATCCTCAGTCAGTGCACATGGCTGCTAGTGGCTCAACCTCAGGCTAAAATAAAGGGCAGGCCAATAAAACCACAGTTATTACCACAGAATTTGATTTGTCCCATTTCTTCTTGCAGAACACACAAAATAGAAAACAATGATAAAACAAATATCCCTGTTTGGTCACCAATGTAACAGTCTTCCCACCAATGCAAATGCTGGGATTGGAACGTTTATAGGATTCTGAGACCTAAAGCTAAGGACCACCCTTAAACAAATGTTGTGTTATCAATACCCCACATAAGCAGACATACGAACAATTTCAACAGTTTCCTCTGGGATCAATTAAGTTTTCTGAATCTGAATAAATACAAACATTCACACTCTTTAACCCTATGCACAGCTTCAGTCTCAATGACCACAGAAAGAAAGAAAGCAACCATGAGTTCCTTTCATCCAAATTTAGCAAGGGTTCCCACCAGGAAACTGGGTACCACATGCTAAACAAGCAAGGAAATTTCCAACTGGAAGTGTATTATAGAAATCTTGATGTAGTCCAACCAAAGGTGGAGAGAAACAGAAAAACAACAACAAAAAAACAAACAAAGAACCCACCTGTTCAAACCAGATGGTCCTCCCCATTTGACTTCTTCTCCGCCCCTTAATACTCTCAGCAGAGAAAACTGGTTACACTGAGGCCCTCTAGTGGCCAGAACCAAAGTCACATGCAGTGACTGTTGCACTGTGATGGTCCTGGTTGTGTCCTGTGTTCAGTAACCTTCTTCTTTTATAATATTTATTTATTTATTTATTACATTTCTGAGCCTCTATCCCTAACCAGGGACACAGAAGCGGACCTTTTCACCTCCAGTGGAATAATGATCCTAAACACGCTAGCAATTCCACTAAGAAATGGTTCAAAAAGAAGAAATGGAGAGTTATGGAATGACCGAGTATGCATGAAGCCCACAAGAAGTTATTTCTGCTAAAGGGGCCATTACTGGCTTTTGAGGCTGAGAGTGTAATTAGTATCTTCTCGACAGAAGACTATTACTTTTGTTGAGGTTTGTGTTGAATAATGGCTGAAAAAGCTGCTTTTTCTCATGGTTTTGTTCAAGTATATCATCTTTATCTGTCCACACTGTGTTAAAAAGATTGAAATGTTTACTTGTACTAGAGAAAAACAGACAGATATCTGAGAAAGTCAGGACAAGCTAGGATTCAGTGCAGCTGGCATGAAGCAGAAACAGCAATAAGTGAATGCAGTTCAGTGACATCTAATCTGAAACACCTGATTCTAATTTTAATAATCTACCATCAGAAGGTTCTACTTAAAATATTTACAAAACAGTTAAACAACATTTGTATCTAAAAATATGGGCCTAAAGGTGTGATAAATGTAAGGGTGTACTTACTTTTGCCATGTGTCTGATTATGTGTTTTGTTAGTATAAATTTAAAAAATGTCTTATGTGTCATTAGTTATGGGTATCACCGCATTTACCTCTAGGCGCTGATTGAAAAAGTTCATATATGTTGAAAAAAATCAACAATTTCCATGGGCTGTGCTTATTTTTTCACATGATTGTATCTTTGTGCATGTGGAGGAGGCCCATACCCACAAAAGGAGGAAGACCACGTTTAGCATTATGCAAGTAACCCCCTCACCACATGCGCTTCTGTCTGTTTGCATTTATTTTGACTGCAGAAAAATACTCGTCCTCATTTGGTAAGTCTGAAACATGTCGCTCTTAAAATACATCAAATTACATAAAAGTTCTTTGTGATATTAAATCTAGTAAAGTTTTGTAAAATTATGTTTAAGAAGGTATACTCACCTGTTCGTCTAACCATGACATTTAGTCTTCAGTCTGGAAGAAGGTCTCTGTAAAGCTACTGCGGCTGCTGAAGAAAATGTGTAAAATAAACCGAATTAAAGTAAATATGATGATTGTGAATATGACGAACCTACCGCAATGTCTAATGTTTTCAGGAGAGCAATCTAACTTAAAAAGCAACATTTTTGATTATATATATATATATTTATATACACACACACACATATATGACAGAAGAAAGAAAAATATGACTAATTTTGCTTAAGAAATCAATTTTCTTGTTTGATTTTGCAGATTTGTTTAATGGTGTCAATCAGAGCAGCTCGTCTTCTTCTATCTCTAGTATCTCTTCCTTTGGTACTAGGTGAGTACCAGTACCTTCATTTGGAGGAATCTTCTTGTAGCAATTTTGCCAAAGGTTTTTGCATTGCACTCCTTTTAAATTATAAATTGTACAAAATATATTACATTTTTCATAATTGTAAACGTTAGCACTTAATGAGGCCAACTTTCTGTTGGCCCTTGGCTTGCAACCACATCCTTTCTCTCGCACAACAGTGAAGCGTGCAGAGCTCTTTGTGCTTTGTGGTTTTGCACAGAATTGGGTCAGTTTCATACTGTAGCTGCTAAATGTGGCAAGAAGACAGCAGTCTATAAACGAATCACAAACCCATTCCTAGATTTTAAAAAAAAATGCAATAAACTTTAATTTAACCAATAAAAGTGCAAAGAAAACATTTTCAGTGCTTTTACTGATCAACCTAAATGTGTTTAGCAAATAAATTAATATAAATATAAATAAAATTAAATTAAAAATTTGTCGCTACAAAAGTTGGATTGAGATGTGTGTTCCACTATGCTACATTACCTCTCCTTTTAATAACATGGTTTAATTGTTTGGGAACTGAGGAGATGTCATCTGCTCAACAGTTTGTGGTGGCCATTGTCTGACCCTCCATTTCATTAAGCTCCATACATTTTTAATAGGAAAAAGATCTAGACCACTGGCACCAGGCCAGTCAAACACTTGCACTAGGTGTCGATGAAGCCATGCTTTTGTAGAACACGCCCTATTGTCTTGGTGAAATAACCAAGAAATTTCCAAAAACAGACGTAGCTGTGGTGGCAGAATAAGTCTCTCTAAAATCCTAAAATATGCCTCCACAGTCTTTATATGTTTCCACAGTCTTTTAGTGCACCTGAGATGAGTTTGGGTCCAGAGAACTCAGCTGTGTTTCTGTATAAAATTGAAGTTTGTCTTTATCTTTATTTCATCCAGTTGCAATGGTTTTCCAAAGTCCATGTGGCTCAATGTATTACAGTTGCATGACTGAAGGTTTCCAGCCTTTTCCTAGAGGATCTGAGATTTCTCCCAATTCCCTGAATTTTTTCACAATGTTATACACTTAAGATGGTGAAAGACCTCAATTCTTTGTAATCTTATGTTGAAAAATATTCTTTTTAAACTGACTGACAGTTCTCTCATGACATTTGACACCAACTTTGCAGAGACAGAGCTGGTAACCCTCACCTGTTACCAGAATCTCATTGTACAAAAGTGTAATAGAAAAACACAAATGTCCCGATGTTGGAATTCATATTGAGTTATACTAGAGTTAACATATTTAATGTGTTCAACAGTTTCTTCATTATAAATGTATGTACATTTGATTTAGTTAAATTCTACTTAGAGTGTGAAGTGAAAAGAACTGAAGCTTATGAGATTATACAGCTGGAGGGCAGAGATATCCAGCATTCTTATGGATTTCTGTTAAGAGTTTTTTATGAAAAATCTGTTGTTCTCAAAGCTCAAAGCTTATTTTTGGTTATACCATGTTATCCTCGTTCTAAAAGGGAGGTCTTTTTGCTAGTGTTGCATTAAGTGTGATGGTCTTCAGGGTTTACAAGTTAAGCCTGTATCACTATTACAAAGGTAAACAGATGGGTGTGGCTTTATATCAGCTTGTGGTTAAGCTGCCACAAAACCAAAAAATCATATATGATATATGTAATTATGGATGTCTTATAACCAGTTGTTTGTTATTTATGAAGCATTCAATAGTTTTTGTCAGAAAAGAAAGTTTTGTCTGATAATATTTCTACTCCTGTTATAAATGGAGCACTCATATTAATGTAGTTTTAATATGTTTATGATTTTTAATCACTCATGTATTTGGGGTATAATTTTTACATTTTTTAAAAGGTTTTATCACATTTACATGATTACATTGTGTGATAGGAATGCATATTTTGAGCTAGCAGGTGTATACTAAATGCATAACTGACTCTTAATCCTAATTCTACAAACATCTGACAACTGTTAGTATCCTAAGATATGTAAGTTTACAGTATACATGTCATTCAAAATAAATAAATACATAATTTTTTTTAAAGAACTACCTTAATGATGGAATTAAAAGTTATTTCACCTTAATTTATAAAAGTGCTCAGTGTTGTACAGTAGCTGCTGCAGTTAGAGAGGAGAGAAGTGAAGCTGTAAGCTACAGTAACTCTGACTGTCTTATGGGCTCCAGCCTCTGTAATCAGCTCTTTCATGCATCATATGTTTCAGGGGCTTCTGGAGAACAGTGGAGTGTGACGCACAACCAGCAGAGAATATGTGCTTTAAACGGGTCCACAGTGTTTATGAATGGCTCTTATACACACCCAGAGGGTCTCAGAGTGAGAGAGGAGTTTTGGGTTGTAGACCCAGTTAAAGACGTGGAGTCAACTGTTGTGTGCAATAACCCAGATTACTCAGGCAGAGTCAAGTGTTTCACTGATGAACAGAAACACTTCTCCCTCAAACTGAGTGATGTCATGAAGAAGGATGAACATCGGTACTGCTACAGGATCGTAACAGATAAAACAGGAGAAAACTGGCTGGGAACACCTGGAATTATATTCAATGTTACAGGCAAGTTCAATCATTTTATTTTTTTGCCATTTCCTGCCACAGTGGTGGTAGTGTAATATATGTGATTGATGAGTAAATTAATGCAGAGTATTTTGATGTCTTTCTACTTAGATACATTTAATTCAGTTCATCAGTTTTTTTGTGCACATTTCAATGAATTAAGCTTCTGAAGAGCTGAAAATAAAGTCATGCTGAAAAGAATGAAAATTGGAACTATGGAAATCAAGGTTTACAATTTACTAGCTAGATTCTTGCTTGGCTGTAGCTTTGATTTATTCATGATTCTCTTACTGTTTTAGAGCTTCATGTGAAACCTCCTGAAGAAGTGATAGGGGGAAGAACAGCAGTTCTGACCTGTAAAACTACCTGCAGTCTGACTGATCCAACATTCCTCTGGAACAAAGATGGACGTCCTTTAACCACAAAGACCATGGAGAAGAACCAGCTCCACCTGCAGGCAGTCAGCAGTGAGGATGCAGGCAGTTATAGCTGTGCTGTAAGAGGACATGACCATCTCCCTTCTCCTGCTCAAGCTCTCAGAGTCAGATGTGAGTTGCAGTATTTCTTTTAACATAAATCAGTGTAAGTTAGACAGAACAAAGGATGCGGTTTGTGGTTGACTTTTGTTGTATTTATTTACATTCAGATGGTCCAAAAAACATCTCAGTGTCCATCAGTCCTTCTGGTGAAATCATGGAGGACAGTTCAGTAAATCTGACCTGCAGCTGTGATGCAAACCCACCTGTGGAAAACTACACCTGGTTTAGAGAAGGTGAATCCTCACCTGTAGGATCTGGACACAGTTACAGCATCATCAAGATTGCTGCTAAACATGCTGGACTGTATTACTGTGTGGCTCAGAATGAATATGGAACTAGGAATTCAACAGCTGTGACAATATCAGTGAAAGGTAATAAATGAACGATCCAGTCAACTGTGCAATTTAACAAAGAACCAATTTTTATTTGTTATGATTTCTTCAGCAAAAAAATGATACAAACATCTGTTTTCATGCAGAGGTTCCACAGACTGTTCATCATGCCATTGCTGGAGTTGGCTGTGGAGTATTTCTCCTTGTTATTTTCAGCATTTTCCTCATAAGGTATTTAAATACATTATCTTGTATATAAGACTGTGTTACTGGCTGTACAATACTTGAGTACAGAGGTTCTTGTAAATGTTAAAAATCAGTAGCATTTTAAAAAGAAAACAAGCTCTGCTAATAATAACAACATGCTCTTTCTCAAACTCCAGAAACAAAAGGAAAGTCAACAAGAATGAAGACTTCTCCGAGGTAAGTAGAGCTTTACATATCAAAAACTGTACTTAGACTCAGAACAGTGTCTTTCATTTTCTAGTCCTCTAACATGCCCTTTCCACCAACTGAGAACTAGTTCCATTCTGGTTTGTGCACCAAATTTTGCACCATTCAAAGCATTCTGACAAACAATAAATTGGGTCACAACCTGAAAAGTCAATTCCCAGCTAGAACAAAGAGAAAGATGATGGTGACATCAGTGTGTGATATTCTGTAGTTTGGGGTGGAATCAGCCTTAAATTTGTATTTTTGGATGAAATGATAACATTTAAAAAGCTTGAAGGTAGTCAACATTACCTACCATCTTGCTACTAATGGTTGCACTGAAAGCTTGTGGAAATGCAGGCTGGTTTGCCTGATGGCACCAGGGTACAAAAAACCTAGAACAGATCAAGTTCAAGAATCTAGTGAAGAGGAACTCGTCAAGGAACCCAAACTCAAAAATGGAAACCCATCCACCTTTGGTCAACATCAAATAGCAAGATAAATTTAAAAAACATCCACCACTGATGACCAATAGAGTCTTGAGGCTTTGAGTCTTGGTTCATTCCTTGCCTCTGAGACCCTTAGCTTGCTCACTGGAAACCTCAGTTGTAAAAAGCTCTGGGAGAAGCCTGAGATATAGGTTTTTGCTTCTGTCCTTCACATTGCAGGCTGCAGTCGATGCTGAAATAGTGTCTCCATCTGCTGCCAGTGACACTCCCCAGCACAGTTCAGACTGTCAAGAGGTTTATGCCAACATTTTATACTGTAAAACAAAAGACTGCAGGAATCCTAAGAGCTCTCCAGTGAAAGGATCTGGCACTCTGACTGCAGAAGGGGTGGAAGTAATGGGAAAATCGCAGGAAGATGATGCCCTGTATACTAGCATTACCTTTCATTCCTCTTTTCCTTCCAACAGGTGAGATTTATGCTTATAATCACCATCCAAAAATGAGCTACTGGCTTATGTTTGCCCAAAATACATGTTGTATGGCTCTGATATTCTTTAATCTAGAGTCATTTAAACCAGATTTATTTGGCATTTTTTTTACTTTTCAGTCATTCATTTCTATCCAGTTAAGCTTCAGTTTGTTAAGCCTGTATGACTAAAACAAGTAAACAGGTGGGTGTGGCCTTCTATCAGCTTGTGGTTAGGCTGCCACTAAACCACAAAATCAGATCCAATGATTTATGTAATTATGGATGGTTTATAACCAGTTGTTTTTTATTTATGGAGCATCCAATAGTATTTTGTCTTTGGTAAGAAAAGAAAGTTTTGTCTGATAATATTTCTACTTTTGTAATCACTCATGTATTACACTTACATAATTAAATTGCAAATATTTTATACTGTAAAACAACTGAGTGCAGGAATCCTGAGAGCTCTCCAGTGAAAACATCTGGCACTCTGGCTGCAGAGGAGGTGGAAGTAAGGGAGAAATTGCCGGAAGATGACGTCCTGTATACTAGGATCACCTTTCATTCCTCTTTTCCTAACAACAGGTGAGATTCATGCTCATAATCACCATCCAAAAATGAGCTACTGGCTTATGTTTGCCCAAAATACATGCTGTGATATTCTTTAATCTATAGTCATTTGAACCAGATTAACTTTGCATTTTTCCTTTTCTTTCATTCATTTCTGTCCAGTAAAGCTTCAGTTTGTTTACAAAACATTTACATTTCCATTGTGATCCAAACGCTAGATGCCAATTTGGTGAAACAGCAGAAAATTACTGAACAATCATTAAAACTGTCACAAATTTAACATCAATAATATTTTAATTAATTCATAAAAAACAAACAGAAAAAGACAAAAAAGACCAAAAAAGAAAACAAGTTATTTAAATTCCAATTTAACTCCTGTTTTTGAGTGACAAATTTACTGTGGCTTTTAAAAACTTCCTAATGTTGGAATTCATATTCAGATATACTAGAGTAAACATACTGAGTGTGTTCAACAGTTTCTTCATTTTGAATGTAAGCAGCATTTGATTCAGTTAAGTTCTACTTAGGGTGTGAAGTGAAAAGAACTGTCCATGACAAATTTACCGAAGCTTAAAAAACACATTTTACATATGAGGCCATACAGCTGGAAGGCAGAGCTTTCCAGAATTCTTACGGGTTTGTCCTAAGAATTTTTTTTTATTTTTCATCTGTTATTCTCAAGTAAAGCTTATTTTTGGTTGCACCATCTTATCCTCATTCTAAAAGGGAGGTCTACTTTTACTAGTATTACATTAAGTGTCTTTGGGGTTAACCAGTAAAGCCTGTATGACTAAAACAAAGGTAAACAGGTGGGTGTGGCCTTCTATCAGCTTGTGATTAGGCTGCCCCAAAACCACAAAATCAGATCCAATGATATATGTAATTATGGATGTTTTATAACCAGGTGTTTGTCATTTATGGAGCATCCAAAAGTTTTTGTCTTTGATAAGAAAAGAAAGTTTTGTCTGATAATATTTCTACTCCTGTTATAAACGGAGCACTCATGTTCATGTAGTTTTAATATGTTTATGATTTGTAATCAATCATTCCACTATAACCTCAGGGGCTCAAACTGAAAGTTAACTTTACATTACACTCAGTTTTGCACTACATCCTCTCAGGGCATCTTATCTTACACAACTGCAACACAAGTCACTTTATTATTACCTGCACTATTATCATTAATACTAAGAATCTGTACATCAGCTTATGCACACACTGCACCTTCACTTTACAATCGTTTGTGAATTTTAAGAATATTAATATAATGTAATTATTAAGGTCTTTTAGCTTATAGTTATATCGTTTTTAATATATTTTTCTATTTCACTTTTTATATTTTTCTGTATAGTACAGTTATTTTTATTTTTTTGCATTGTTTTGTATTATGT